>JAGDQP010003366.1:62050-94771 GCA_022664845.1 Lepisma saccharinum
ATTATTATTATTATTATTATTATTATTATTATTATTATTATTATTATTATCATTGTCATCAAATATGATTTTAATTTTCTTAATAATGTCTGATAATTTATAGTGAAAAACATCCACTCGGTCATTTATCTTGTTGACAACCATGGCACTCCTTTGAACTGGAGGCAACACATACTTAACTGGTAAAAAAGGATAATATTGTCTAGTTCTATATTCAGGAACTTTTATAGAAATCGAGTCGATCATACCATACACTCCATGTAGTATAGAGTGAAAAAAAATAACGTCTGTAATCAGCCTACGATCTCTATGTTTGAGTAAACCTAGTACCTTTCTTAACTGCTCGTTAGTGTAATTGATATACGTGCTTAAATTTCCAACGTGTCCAGGTCAAAAGTTTATTTTGAATATTTTCGATTATATTAATTACAATTTTCTTATTAGTGTTATTCCATATAACACTTGCATATTCTAAACGACATCTTACTAAAGCCCAATAGAGTATTTACATATATTTATATTGCTAAAATCTCGAGATACCCATTTTACTAGACTCAGATTTCTTCGCGCTTTTGAGACCATTACTTCTATATGTTTAGAAAAAATGAGCTTGGTATCAATATAAATATCAAGGTCCTGTACTTCTGATTTGATATTTATTAATTGATTATTTATGGTGTAGGCAAAGATTGAAATATTTGTTTTCCTAGTTATACTTATGCCAAAAATTCTGTCAAGATTCAAAGGCTTAAAAGTCTGTTTCGACCATAAGAAAGCTTTATTTAGGTCATTTTGTAATATAAGATGATCACCATCATTTTCAATAACTTCTAGTAGTTCAACATCATCCGCAAAAAGTAATGTTTCAGAATCGAAGCATTCTGGAATATCATTTATAAAAATTACAAATTACAGCGGTCCCAAATTGGATCCCTGAGGAACACCAGATGAAATATTGTGAAAAGAGGTCAATGTACCCTTGTATCTAACCATAAATTTCCTTACAGAAATATAAGATTGAAACCAAGTAATCAAGTGGTTGGGGAGATTGAAATTACTCAACTTTTTTTTTAAAGTAGCCAATGCGGGATCTTATCAAAGGCTTTCTGAAAGTCCGAATTTATAACATCAACCTGACCTCTCTGCTGGCCTAGTGAACCAATTTTAGTCATCATAGTTGCCAAATTAGTGGTAGTTGAACATTTTTGTACGAAACCAAATGATTGTGATTGAGAAATTAAATGTTGAACACTGTTATAAACGAATTTATAAGCTACCTTTCCAAAGATTTGAGGATTAACACCAATTATTGAAATGTGCCTATAATCTTCTAATCTCTTACCATCTTTCTTAGGAATAGGACATACTAAGGAAATTTTCCAAATTTTAGGAAATATACCTACCATTATACTCCAATTAAATAATGATACTAAAACAGGAGAAATTGTTTCACTTATTCCTTTCATTATATGGGTATTTCATCTAATCCCATTGAATTTTTGGTTCGCAAAGATTTAATTGCATTCAAAACATCATTAACAGTAATTACTGTAACACTCATGCTAATATGATTTGGATTCACATTAAAACATTGTTCAACAATGATTTTATCATTATTAATTTGGGTAGGATGGTAAATAGATTCAAATAATTTACCAAAACAATTTGCTAGTTTATTCTTATAATTAATACATTCGTCTTCAACTAATATTCTAAGACATTAGATTTTTTGGTAAATTTACTCAGATATTTCCAAAATTTTTGGGATCATTTTTCAATTAATTCTGGATTTTATCAAAGTATCTCTGTTTATTACGTTTAATTAAAGACTTAGATTTATACGAACTCATTTGAAATGCTTATGTATAAAAAAATGTTCAATCTCCGAACAAAGATGACAGCCCCTAAAGACGACTTCAATTTTTAAAGATAGTTCAATTTCGGTGAAATGTTTAAAATATAGTGATTGAGAGAGGTGACTCTGAAGTAAACAAATTTTCAATCCTGAAACTGAAGATCGCACCAGTCTAAACCAATTTAATTTTAAAATCGTCAATTTTTGGCTTAAATTAATATATTTAGGTGTTCCGAAGGATGTTGAATTTGATACTGAAGTAAAATTTATTCTTGAATTCATAAAACCAAAATTTCGGCCGCCCAAAGCTACCCAATCGTGAAAAATTGTAGAATTTTCCGTGATATTTCATGTCTGTGAGTTACGAATAGACCAGATTTCGATCCTGGAGTTATACACTGAAGAGTCAAATTCATGGGATAGCGGGAGGGAACTAGTTGACGGCGCGGTAACATAACGGGAAACCGATCGAACGGCGCGAAAAAGTTGCAGTGTGGTCAGTCGGACTGCTGTGACTGCAGTGAAACGTCGTGTACCGCGGTGATGGCAACCCGACAATCGGCATTTGAGCGCGAGGTGATAGTTGGTGCTAATGGTGTCTGCGATTTCGGAAGTCGTCCGGGCATTGAACATTACTCGCTCTACAGTGTCAAGGGTGGACCGTGAGTACCGCGTTGGAGCATTACGACTCATCAGAGACAACGCAGTATGCGCCCACGGGTGCTAAATGACCGCGACCGGTGACGTCTGGGCACACTCATCCGAACAAACAGACAAGCAAGAGTGTGTGATCTGACAACAGGAATCAATGCAGGACTCCCCAGGAACGTGCCCAAGAGGTTAGTGCAGCGCAATTTGGTCTCCATAGTTTATCATAGCCAGAGACCGACACGTATGCCGCTACTAATCGCTGCCCATCGGCGGCAGTAACTCACATGGACTTCGGAACACGTTGATTGGACCTTAAGGTGTAGCGTGGTCAGATGAGTCAGGTTTACAATTGTTACACACGGATAGTAGGGTCCGGGTGTGCCGCAGACCCGATGGGACTATGGACCCAAGTTATCAACAAGACACTGTGAAAGTGTGCAAGTTGGTGGTGGCTCCGCCATGGTGAGGGGCGTATTTACCTGGCATGGTTTGCGTCCTCTGGTCCGCTAGAACCGGACATTGACAGGTCAGCGCTATTTTCAGGTGCTTGGTGACCATCTCCAGCCTTTTATGGACTTCGTGTACCCTGCCAACAATGAGATTTTCCAGGATGATAATGCGCCATGTCACCGAGCCGCAATGGTGCGAGACTGGTTTAAGGAACATTTTGACAACTTCCGACGCATGATTTGGCCCCGTAGATCGCCGGATATGAACCCTATCGAGCACATATAGGATATCTTCGAACGGGCTATTCGTGTCCAGGATCCTCCACCTGCAACAACCACGGAATCGTGGACGGCAATCGAGACTGCATGGCTGCTCATTCCTCCAGCGGACTACCAGCGATTTGTCGTGTTCCTGCCACGTCGAGTTGCTTCACTTCGCCTTGCTCGAGGAGGCCCCACACGTTATTAGGTTGGTATCCCATGACTTTTAGCACTACAGTATATGTACTGAATTCCGAAACCAAGATGGAAGCAGCTGTAAAATACCAGATTTAAAACAAGAATATTTGATTTTTGTGAGCTTTCATACCTAGGAGTTCAGTACAGCTTTCAATTCGGCTTTGAAATAAAATATCTTTAGTTCCGAAACTCAAGATGACGGTAAACTAAAAATGCGAAATTTTGGAAAGCCTTCCGATTTTCCATAAATTTTATACTTGCTGGTTTCTGACGACAGTGAATTCAATTCTCAAACAAATTGTTCCCTTCCTAAGACAGCACACCCGATCATTTTTGTGAATGTTGGTAACTCAGGATTTCGAAGGGGGAGAATTTGATTCTGAAATCAAGTATATTGGATTCTGAAATACAAGGTAGCGGTAGACAAAAGACATGGAATTTCGTAGCTTCGTACGGCGCAGAGTTCAGTTCTGCGGTAAATATAAAAAATCTGGGTTGGTGGCAGCTCAAAAATCTCTAAACTAATTTTTCAAAACTCATCTGATTTTCATAAATTTTTATAGTCAGGTGTTCAGAACAGCATTCAATTCGATTCTGAAATAAAATATCTTGAATTCCGAAATTGAAGATGATGACAACCTAATAGTACGTAATTTGAAAAGTCGTTACGAAAGGCGCGCTGATTTCGATTCTGAACAAAATCTACAGCAGTTCAAAATGAAGGGAAAGTTGTTCATTTTGGTAAAATTTCTAATGTGGGGTTTTTGATAAGCGCTGATGGCAGTCAGATAAACTTTCTATTTGACATTTACCTAAAAATTATGCTAGAAAATATATGAAAATCTACGAGGTTCTTTGCTTTTTAAAATTGCAGTAAATCTAAAACATTATATTTACTTATGAACTAGAACCCTCAAAACTAAACTATGAAATGGAAAGTAGCCCAAATATGGCACGTAATTCTAAAGTTTCGTGACCACAAAGTGAACTAGTACGGCACAAAATTAAATTCCAGATTCGTTGTTGTTTCCCGCACCAAGCTTCCATATTCTGTTTGCTAGTTTCAGTTTTACCCTCCTAAAGATGCTCCATTTTACAAACTGGTACGACACTGCCTGTATAGCAACATTAACTGCTAACGATACATTGAGCCTTCTGATGAATCGCACTACATTATGGTTGTGGTAGCAATAGCACCTACATATTGAATGCACCTACGTGTAGCACAAATGGTTAAGGAAGGTCTTGAATATTTAACTGTTACACCTTAGAAAAGGAAGGTCTTGAATATTTAACTGTTACACCTTAGGGGAACTTATGAGCTTCTAAAGACGGAACCTACAGTTCTTGGTAAAGTGGGCCCCGAATCACTCCTCTTAATGGTCCTGGTGGGAATTGAACTCGTCACTACGCGCATGAAAAGCGAGAGCTCTAATCTCTTAGGCACCCTGAGCTCAAGAAAAATCTTGAGATGCTATCTGCGCTTGGATTTTAAATACGGTATTGAAACTTACCCCGGTTTTCGTACATTTCGAGATTCTAAAATCCCGATGTTCTTACAACAGGTTGCTCGCCCTATGATCACGGTGTTGTTGATCAAAATTCTGACGGATACTTTTTTTATATGTTATCACGTAGTGACACCAGGTAAATGCTGGAATAATTTCATCAATAAGGATCAGAGCTTCCAAACTCATAAAGAACTTTACACGGTAGTTTGTAAAGTTCGTCCTCGTATATTTTGACTTCGTCCCGTCACGGTTAAACGAGTTTGAATTTAATTTATAAGGTGTTAAGGCAACTTTGGCTCAGACCAGATGAATGATGAATTGGTGGAATGAAGAAAGTGGGAGGAAACGGGAGAACTCCGGGAAAATCCATGCACACGGTGTTTGTCCACCACGAAGTCCACATGGCATGAAGAGGGATCAAACCGACAGCGCCAAGCACAAGAAGCGAACGCTCTAACATTGAACCACAGCGGTCCCTACGATTTTCCGAGTGCAGTGCTTGTTAAAATCCACAAGCTTCCATGCCCCAGGCAGGATTTGAACACATGACCTTGGAGACACTACCCAAATCCCTCAGACCACACGACTACCTCGGTCGACAACACTATCGCTTTATTAGGTTAACTGCCTCTAAAGCCCAAAACAGTCTCATGTCTTGAAGAGTCGCGTAAGTAGGCTTGCATGCGGATAAGCCCTGGGGAGAGAGGCTCATTCAAATTCGGTTCACGCCACCACCCAGCTCACTAAGATTCTTTCTAGTTTTTCTTGTCACATTAGGCGAATGGAGGGATAGTGTGTTGATAAGGTCGAAATCACTATGTCTCTCTTCTTTCTCCCATTGACAATTATTCGTTTTGCATTTATTCAAATTTGATTTAGTCGTCCTGGAGTTGCGTCTGCAGGAAAGTTGAGGCAACGACCGATGTAGAATAAGATTTTGAAAAGTATATATTTTTTAAAATAATTTATTTACATTTCTCGGAGACCAAAGTCCAAGTCCGTCACAAATTGGAGGGGTTAGGTCCCTCGTCGAGCTGTCTTCCGGAAAAGGGATAGATAGGGTAGATAGCTGCCGAAGCATTTATCTAGCTAACATTCCGACATTTGCTTGGTGAAACCGAAGTAACTATTGGAAAACCTCAGGTCAGTTTTAGCTGCATCAGGACTTGCACCAGCGTTCTTATACCAGCCCTGATCTGAAACTTGTGATCTTAAATTCTTAACCACTTGACCACGGGGCTGTGTTAATGTCCAACAATGTTTAATTTAGCTCGACAAACATTCTATCCTCGCAAACTGCTCGGGTCTCTGTTGAAAGTACCCTCCTGATATTCGCCTGGTCTGGAAAATATACTACACGTTATAGCTAGTCTTAGCAAGACTCGACCTTATTCGATGTTTCTGGTAGCACTTATTTACATGTTAGACAAGAACTGATACTGCCGAAACTTTCACTTTAACATTCTATGCATTATCTGCCGTTACAGCTACAATAGATCAGTATTGCATTTTTTTTTTCTCCAAGATCGAAATCGAATCATTACACATACAGTCATACACACAGACGAGTGACGTGGATGCCTCCTGGCGCAGAGTCGTTGTATAAAATTGAAGGTTCATTCGGTGGCGCACGCTAGTTGGTGTTGGTAGTGGCAGTTGTAAAAGTGTTAAGTGAATGTGTTGCGCGGCTCTTTGATCGAAGTAAGGGGAGTCATGGCAACGCAGCGCGTCGCAGTGGACGCCAATAACACCAGTGGCCTCGCCGAATATATTAGTGTTGAGCCACTTCGGATTTCTGACAACAGAAAAAGGCAGCAGGTATGTAAACAAATATCACCTCATATGAAAGTCATTAAACAAAGCGCGCGACTAAAAACAGTCATTAAATTCTAATGATTATTATTGTAATCCAAACAGAATAATTTGTCATGATAACTACGTTATTGGAATTTCGGAAAGAAAAAAATCCCACTGATTCTATAAAATGAATGAACGCACTACCTGATAGACAACAGAGTAATTTGGTCTTACGTGTTATTACTATTAGACAGCAAGTTCACATTTACAAATAATACTCATTGCGCGTTTTGATTTTATAGATTACTCTCATTGCATTGTATTTTTGAGTGTGAATTCCCTCGCAGAATCTTTTTATGTTTTGCATTTTTTTTTCTACACGCTAAACAGGCAGTTGTGGCCTATTCCCGACGCATGTCGGAACAACTACGCCCATCGACGAACATTTCCGGGATGAAGTATGGGAAAGTTAGCAGCAATAGCCTTAGTTTAGGTACTACCTGAATTTAATTTATTTATGGTTTTTAGGCATCTCAGATTTAGGCCGGGATCGAACGAGAGAGAAAATGTTGGAAGGTTGTCGACCACGGCCTAGTTTGTAGGTACCATACCGGCATTTACCTGTTGTGACTGAGGAAAGGGTACCACCTGATAGAATCAAGGAAAACTTTGGAAACATTGGTCAAGATGGTGGGCAGGAGGACTCAAATCTACGTGCCTACGCACTCCCGTCCCGAAACCCGCGACCGCAATCAATTTACCGCGGAAGAAGATTAATAATACGGTGTTCGAGAACATAACGCACGTTGCATTTAGAACGAGAGTAAGTAAATCATTCAACGCTACAGCACGGAGTAAATACCTTCAATAATCCCTCATCAAGAATGTAATCGGGAACATTTGTATTTCCTAGTAGTTTAGTACTGTAGTTTAATTAGAGTCAGATATATGTGTCACTGTGTACGGAATTCAGCCTACGGGGTCGCGAATTATTTACAGCGCTGCGAAGGCGGTGGAGATTTAAACTCCGGTCACGTTCAATCTGATGTTTTACTGGGTTTTCCCTCAGTTCCACTAGGTAAATGTCTGGATAGTATCTAGAATAGAAACGAAAGGTTAATCCTACTTTCACTCACTCTCGCGATGAAGTTAACTACTTACCTTCTATATAGCGACAGAAACTGAGGTTCTCTCCTTGATAAAGGTTTGCCGTCAGTGCATCTTTCAGGAAATACCCGGGGGTATTAGCACTGAGATTACGAAATACATGCCCGAAAATTGCTTAAGGACTATAGTAATAACACACGGAACTAGATTCGTAGTACAGTCCCACAAAGCAATTTTGGCTAATTTCAACTCAAAAGTGAATCAAGCTTCCTTTGACAAGTGCGACAACTTATTGCAAGCTTAGCAAATTAAGCCATAAAGTATCCCAGATAGCATGGCAAACTTGATATTGTGTTGAACGCAATAAACAAGCAGGGAAGAAACTTATTGGAACAGCGTAAGGGGCTTGGTTGTTATAACTAACTTAATTTTCAAGCTTGTAGGAACGAACAGTTATGCGATGAAGCTTGTTAAACTTGAAATTTATTTATTTTACCGAGCCGCCGTAGCTCAGTGGTAGAGTGTTGGCATAGAATTCGGGAGATCGTGAGCTCAATCCCAGCGACCGACCATCGTGACTAACAAGGAACACTACCCAAGTGTAACAATCCGATTTTGATAAAATTTGCCAGGTAGATACTACACATGAAATAAACGAATTCCGGGTTTTTTTTTGTTTGTTTGTTTCTGCAGAAAAATGGTTTTAGGGGGCAAAAGCACCAACCCAAAATTGTGAAAGTGCCGTCCGAAAGGCGAGAAGAAGTGGACCGAAGTGAATGAAATTGTGCACAGAGATGGTAGACATAAAATGAGGGAATACGTTTTTCGTATTTTCCTGGAAACAACGGATGGGTGGGGCACGGACCCCTCCAAACATTTGATTACGAAATATCAAAAGTGCTAATAAGTGTAAGTGAAAAGTGCAGAAAGGACATGGAGAATTACAACGAAACTGTGTGTAGGGACAATACGCACAACAGAAGCGAACACGTGTTGTTTACTTTGTGCGGAAAAACAGTGTGCGGGACAAGGCCCCCCCTCCGAAAAAAGGTAAATATTGCCGCAGGAAGGAGTGGACTGAAACGAATGAAATTGTGCATAGATATTGTAGATGTAAAAGAAGGCAATAGGTGTTTCCCAAGTGTCCCCTGCGATTTGCTTCAAATTTGACACAGCAACAGTAGACAGAAAATAAATCGACATGTGGTTGGTTTGTTTATGCGGAAAAACATTGTAAGGGAGTAAAAGCCCCCTCCCGAAATATTACTATCAAATACGCTATAGTAGGAAACGGCTAGTGTGAAAATAGTGAAAGTCTGCCAATGCATAGATGGCTTGGAACTAGGAAATACGTGTTACTTTGTGTCCTCGGCTGTTTTGGAGAGGCAAATAACTCTTCAAACATCAAACATGTTGAACACTCGAAGTAAAGACTGAGAGTAGAAAATAGAGAAAACGTCGTGATAGAGATTGTATTCACAGGAAGAGATATATAGATTGCAACATATCTCCGCTCCGACACATTTATGTGTATGTACATTGGCATCGGCCCACTCCTTCCTGCGGTAATATTTACATGTTTTCGGAGGGGGGCCTTGTCCCGCACACTGTTTTTCCGCACAAACTAAACAACACGTGTTCGCTTCTGTTGTGCGTATTGTCCCTTCACACAGTTTCGTTGCAATTCTCCATGTGCTTTCGGCACTTTTCACGTATACTTATTAGCACTTTTGATGTTTTGTGATCAAATGTTTCGAGGAGTCTGTGCCCCAACCATCCGTTGTTTCCAGGAAAATACGAAACACGTATTCCCTCATCTTACGTCTACCACCTCTGTGCACAATTTCATTCACTTCGGTCCACTTCTTCTCGCCTTTCGGACGGCCACTTTCACAATTTTGGGTGGGGGCTTTTGCCCCCTAAAACCGTTTTCCCGCAGAAACAAAAAAAAAAAACGTATTAATTTATTTCATGTGTAGTATCTACCTGGTAAATTTTATCAAAATCGGATTGTTACACTTGGGTAGTGTTCCTTGTAAGGTTTGTTCAGGGGGATTCCTCAGTCACACCAGGCAAATGGATTTGTACGACGAAACAGCGACGTAAAATGCGCGACTACAAATACCGCGACGGATAAAACATCGACGCACAAAAATAGCGACGAGTGAAAAGAGCTATGTACAAGAACCGCGACTCCAAAACAGCGATACATAAACCGCGACAAACAGAAAAAGCGTCGCACAAACCCCGCGACGCGCAAAAACAGCGACAGGCAAAAACCACGACAGACAAAATCGCGACGCGCAAAAACCGCTTCGTACAAAAAGAGCGACAAACGAAAACTGCGACGACAGAGTAACGACCCAAAAACCGCGCCGCGTAAATTCAACGACAAAAACCGCGACAGACAAAAACCACGACGAACAAAAACCGCGTCAAACAGAAACCGCGTCGCACAAACCCCGCGACGCACAAAAATAGCGACACGCAGAAACAGCGACAGACCAAAACCGCGACGCTAAAAAAACCGATTCCTAAAACTGCGATGGGCAAAAACAGGTACATACATAAAGCGCGACAGATAAAACAGTGACCCAAAAACCGCGACAGCGAAAGAGCTGCGATGCAAAAAGAGCCAAAGACAAAAAGAGCGAAGGGTAAACCTCAACAGGAAAAACACGCGACAGTGAAAAACCGCGACGCACAAGAACCGCGACAGGCAAAAACCACTTCGCTCAAAAACCGCTTCGTACCAAAAGAGCGACAGACAAAAACCGTGATGACAGAGCAGCAAGCAAGAAACCGCGCCGCGTAAACGCAGCGACAGACAAATCAGCGACCCAAAACCGTGACGCGCGACGCACGGGTGACGTCGCGGTTTTTTATGTCGCTGTTTTTGCGCGTCGCGGTTTTTGTATGTCGCTGTTTTTGCGCGTCGCAGTTTTTGTATTTCGCTGTTTTGTGAGTCGAGGTTTTGGCGTCACGGTTTTTGTCTTTCGCTATTTTAATCCGTCGGTGTTTTGTGCGTCGCCGTTTTTGTTTCGCTGTTTCGTCTGTACACCAGGCAAATGCTGGGATGGCATCTACAACATAGGCCTTGGCCGACACCTTCCCTAATCCTTTCGCCTCCCCTATCCAGGCGTAAGCCTTAGATAGCTAAAGGTCATAAATAAAAAATCAAATTGAAATTTATTTCTTAGGCTAATGTTCCACCCTTTTACTACAGACATCTCTTGCGATCTGATGAAGTAAATATAAATAAGTGGCTTGAAAAGTCAGTTAGATAGTGTGATTCAGTAGGCAATTGACTCGGAAGGCAAAGCATAGACTTTCCTTGCGTTTGAACAATGTTTCTTCAGGGGTGACCGGAACTTCCTTGTGCATATATTTCGCACAGCGGGTCAATCGGGTCGCCTATGTATGAGTCAGGCTCGGTCACCAAAGGCGACCCTGTTTCAGCTCTGGTTGTAGTCATGAGACCACGGAATCACTCGACCTACTTCGCTTATCAAGGGCTCTTTATAGTTAGTTCATCAGGTTCACAAGAGATGGCTGTAGTAAAAGGGTGGAAGCTGTCGGAGAATAGCTTACGATTAAAACATTCGTAGCACGTGATGGGACTTCAGGGCACTAAAACGAGACGGCAGCGCAACGAAATAAAATTCAATTAGATTTCAAGTTTAACAAGCTTTCTCGCATATATAGTTGTTGCAATAAGCTTGAATTAGGCTAGATAAACAACCAGTTGTTCCACGAAGTTTGTTTGATGCTTGGTGATGAAATGCAACACAATATGAAGTTTCACAACATAAAAACAAGTGACTGACAACCTTATTACAAGTTAGCATGCTATCTGGAGGTAGAGATTTCATACCTCCTGAGAGAATTCTGTGAAAGAAACGCCGCTGCTCACTTTCGCATTGTCGAGTGCAAGGGTGTCTGAAGGTCTAAATCCTCACAAGAGTGTCCACTCTTGATAGAAACATTGGCCACTACTTTACCCTCTCTTTGCTCAAAATATCAGCTTGTCGACGTTTATTGACTTATTGTAATCCAGTCGGGAGGTCGTCGATAAATCTAACTTTAAATAAATTGATAGACCAAATGAATTAGAACACAAAATATACTCTGTAAATGAATTTAGCTGAAACTTGACGCTTGTGTATAGAAATAATTTTGTTCGCCGGCCTGGTAGCTGTGTGGGTTGGTGCGCTAAGCCAGCGACTCAAAGGTCCCGGGTTCGAGTCTCGGCTGGGGCATGCATGTGAATTTTAACTCGCATCGCATTCATAATCGTGACGTGCCGAAATCAAAGTTACTCAAATGACCCATACAAAAATAAAGTTTGCAAATAATTTTGGTATCAAGATAATATCTATTTAGTGTAGATCTATGCTCACCGCAATTAAGTGCCTTTCATTAGTATTATTTGTGGAACTCCATTCCAATACTTAACGTTCAAACTCAAGTTAAGCATTGGCAATACCAAGCACAATGTATCACTTAAGAATACCTATTATGATCTTTAGCGCAATCGAGGTGTTAAGATGTGGAATTTAGCATAAGTTTTACATTCTCGAAAACAATTCTAGGAAGGTGTCTTCAAGATGTAACCCCCACTGAGTGAATAGCAACGCTCTCTTCCTTTTAATCAAGGGGTACCAGATTCGATACTAGGTGAAGACACAACTGGTTCGTTCGCCACTTTAAATTATAGGTTTCGTTCTTAGGACGTGATTATCATCCAATAGAAGGCAATGGCAAACCATCATCATCTTATCTTTTCCAAGAACCTTCGGGTCCAAGATCTGCCTCCGGATAAAACACCTATCATCGTCAGCAGCAGCATCACCTTCCTCGAAAAGTCCTTCCTTCCTTAATACAGTACCTTTAATTTTAACTATCTCGTGTAGAAACTATTCCTTTGTCCGAAAAGCAGTTTGGCACCTCATAGCAAAAAATCCATTTCTGCGTTGATTTCAAAGTACTAAATTAAATTTGAATTTGAATTTTATTTAAAACCTTTAGACATCTAAGGCTCAGGCCGGGATAGAGGAGGGGAAAGTATTCGGGAAGGTTTCGGCCAGGGCCTATGTTGTAAGTGCCATCCCTGCATTTTCCTGGCGTGACTGATGAAAAACACTGGAAAAATCTCAGTCAGGGTGGTCGGGCGCTGGGATCGAACCCACGACCTCCCGAATGCTACGCTCTATCACTGAGCTACGGCGGCTCTGTGTACCAAATTGAAACAAGAAGGATAAATCAAGTTTGAATTTCTAATATAATTCTAAAATTCTGGAAGTTCATTTTTTGACAACCTATATCTGCCACTGATGAAGGTGCTATTGGGTTCTTGTCAGGAAGATGATTTGTTATAACGAATATATTTGTAATAATATAAAAGCAGTGTCAACATATTTAGTGTCCCTCTGCATGTAAACACTTCTATCACTGATTTACCAAAGTCTGCACAGAGAAAACTTTTTGTTCGTGGTTACCAAAATATTTGTTAGAATAGGGCCCAAACAAAAGTGTGTTTTCTCTCAATAAAATTTGTTTAAATGAATTAAATTGCGAGCACTTAAAAAAATACGAGAAGACCGACCGAGAATAGAAGTGAGGTCTCAATATTTTAAAGTCTGACACGCTACTTACTTCGCTACGGTGCCACACTTTGTGACTGACCTGTTTCGTTGTAATTATATAACAGCCAAGCTTAAAACTTTAATAGTTATATTAATATTACAAAGTAGAATATTATTGTTTGTTAATTACAGGACTTAAAACATCAGTTAACAATTCTTACCTTTTTGCTGTTAAAATCTTGCTTATTTCTGAATATTTCTTGTGCTTTTCTCAAAAAACGAATGAGGAACGTAGAAATAAATGAGTTTGAAACAAATTTTATTTGTTTGAAGGAACAAACAAGAATCTTAATAAAGAAAACAGATTCTGAGTTTTAGAACGTATAGTTGTTATCCTGCTAATTGACGTAGCATACGAAGAAACGCTTTAATGCGATATTTATTATTATTAATAAGCGTACAGTAGGCCTTATAGTACAATAAACTGCATTTCTTTGCAGTTATGATGTTGAAAATTTTAAGTTACAAAAAGTTTTCCTATATGTGCTGAACTTCAGTTAATTTCAGTCAATAAGCGTTGTAGGCTACCCGATCAAGATGTTGAAGCGAAGTAGTGCGGTAGTCCATAGACCCCAAGATCGTGGGTTCGAATGCCGCCTCAGACATGGATATCTATGTGTGTGATTTTAACTTAGGCTTTAAGGTAGTTAGAATAAATCAGTATATTCAGTAAAAAAAAAAAAAAAATCAGTAAAGTTAAAGTAATTAAAGCCCGCTTAGGGCGAGAAATGTTTTTTTTAAAAAAAGTGGGCTAGTGGGTAAGGCGTCGAGCTGCCTGTTATAGTTGACCCGTGTATTTTACCCGCGTAAGAACCGCCCCCGCAATTCCCGTGGTGCGGGAGCGCAAGACCTTTGGGGAGCAGATGTAGTGACTCAATAATAAATGGGACACCAACTGAAAATTGCGGGTAGGGGGCAGAGCCACTTAGTTACGCCATTGGTCTAGGGACTGTACAAGATGTCTGTTAATCAATGTACGCTGCTTATAGGGAAACTATTGGTTCATTTCCTGGATTTCAGCACAATATGCCCCCCAATTGATAGTCTGACAGCTTTCAAGCAAGACGTAAACTTAATTATCAGCTCTACAGTGCTAGATCTATACAAGCTGACTCATCGGACAGTTTGAATTCCGAACATCAAATGGGATTAAGATGGTAGTTAAATGGACAAGGATATAGTCCCTGATAGATGAAATAAATATATATAGGAAAACAAATTCTCCTTTTTATGCCACCTGGTGTCAGTCTAACCGGACTAGGAATGAAGTAATGCTATAATTTGTCCACACACAGTAAAAAAGTAGCTGTGTTAATTCAACACAATTTGGTGTCCCAGCGTGACTACAACTTCTTGTGTATTAAATCAACACAACATATGGTGAAGATTTCGGTACTGGGAGAAAAAAGTTACTGCTGCAGCAAGATTTGAAGATGGGTTGATCAGTCAGAAGTCGAGCGTCTTAGCTACTTGGCTAGATTGTTATACAGAAAAAAAAGCACTTGATGCAAACGACATTTATTAAACAACATTTGAATTAAACAACTACACTATGGATTCAAACAGTGTAGGTGATTAAATATATGTTGCTGAACCCCCAAAACAAACTAAGTTACTTGCACGACTTATCCCATGGTTCAATCACTTTGTATTTGTCAATTGAAAACCATAATTCCAATTCATTGAGAATATTCCATTTCTGTGAAAGCAAACAAGATGGCGACAGCCAAACACTTGACCAGCATGACGACTTTCTAATCGTAACAACATGTCAAATGCTATGCGCTTGCTTTCACAGAAATTGAACATATTCTCAATGAATGAGAATTTACATCCCTAATTGACAAATGGAAAAGTGATTAAATCATGGCATAAGTCGTGAGAGAAACTTTGTTTTTGTTTCGGTTCAGCAATATTTTTTTTTTATCCTCTATACTGTTTGAATCTAGTGTTTTTCTGTCTGGCGATTTAGCCCAGACGGTAAGATTCTGCACTTCTAACTCAACTCAACAACACATGTTCAAATCTTGCTGCAGCTGTAACTTTTTCCCCAATACCAAAATCAACACCGTATGTTGTGTTGATTTAACAGAAAAAAAGTGGTAGTCACGCTTGGGACACCGCATTGTGTTGAATTAACACAGCTATTTTTTCTGTGCAGGCTTATGAGTTACGTGCCTGATTGGTATCCAATGAAATATCTCCAGGCGAAATCGGATAGCTTCATTTTAGTTCGTATTTTCCTCTTACAAAATTGTCATCTGCTTTGCCAGAAGCTGCATGAGTTGTGAAGATCGAGCATGAAATAAACGCTGCAACGTTGCCACATCTATGATACGCTTGGCAATTTCAGCTCACTGTAACAGACTACAACTGCATTCTCGTTGTTGCTAATTTACGCTCATCTTGCGTAAATCTTGGCAACAACGCTTCAGGGACAAGACACTCACACTTCCAGCGCTTCAAGAACACTGAACACCACCGAATCTGCTGCTTCCCCACTCATAGAATCAATGACCCAAAATTTTGTCCCTCTAATTGGTTGTCCTGTCTCAGTTAATTTTAGTTCTTCAAGGTCACCTGCCATAAGCTAGACAGTAGTAAATCGTTTTCTTCATGTTGAATGTCTTAACTGAATTTTAATTGAATTAATTTATGACCTTTAGGCAACTGGCTCAGGTCGGGATAGGGTAGGGGGAAAGATGCAGGAACGAATATGTCAGGGTCTAAGTTGAAGGTACAATACTGGTATTCGTGTGATGTGACTGAGGAATATTCTTGGAAAAAACTCAGTCAGGATGGTTGTCCGTTGCTATCGAAATCGAACCCAGGACCTCACTGATCTACGGCCGCTCGTCTCGGATGCCTTGATTTAAGTAAGGCAGTGATGCATGCAGCAGACAGGAGTACTTTGAAGTTGCACTCTGACAATTCAGATTCCACTTAAGATAATGACCTCGTTTCCATTAATAATAGTCTTATCTTCGTGCAATGGAGAAAAATAAACAAAACAGTGACGTTGTGATGAACGTGTAATACGGTGCTATGCAGTACTGTACTTGTCTCAGCACAATCTATCATTTCCGCTGACTGTGGAACAGTTGTGAAATTATAGAATATGTTAAGCATATTTATTTATACAACGTATCCTCAAATAGCTTAAAATCATTACAGTACCGTCACGAAATACAGGATGTAAGCTTAACATAAGAACGTTTTATAAGATGGGTTTGGTCACCTGTGTATTATATGGTTTGATCAATCTGTTTGCAAAACAAGTTTAAAAATGTGCAGAGAGTTCTTTTCCCCTGGATTGACCAGGAATCAAATGCGTATCTCCCACTTGTTGGGTGGTAGCTGTAATACAGAGCTATCAGTCGGCCGGATAGCCATGCGGTCTAAGGCGTTAGGCCAACGACTTGAAGGTCCTGAATTCGAGTCTCGGTAGAGGCATGGATGTAGATTTTAACTGGCTAAAGGGGGAATCGCGACGGGCCGAAATTCAAAGTTACTAGACTGGCCCCATATAAAAATAAAGTATACCAAAGTTACCGAGCTATCAGCAGCAGTATTAGTTGATAACTAAGTGGTAGACCACTCTGTTGGTAGATGGAAGATCAGTGTTAGGTTCCTTCTTAGTTGCAGTGACCAGTTTTTCCATGAACATCGCTTCTTCCTTTCTTATATTACCAATAGAGTAGCCAGAAAGCAAAGGAAACAATCCTGGGATTGACAGAGGAACGTCATACACCTGGTGGAAATGAAGGAAATTAAGAGGAGACTCACTCAATATGCCAAAGTCCGGATTCCCAGTTCCAAAACTAGACACTTTAGAGAACATCTTTTATATTCTATAGCTGCAGCAAGCTGTACTATCCCGACAGCCAATAATTGTTACCACCGACGTATACATAGGAATTTCTCTCAGAAGTGTTCCGTATTCGGAGTAGGTACGAACTATGCATAAAAATATACAATTACGCCTAAAATGATAGCAATTTTACAAAGAAATAGGAATTTCGGAGGTGTTCAGATCCCAAGGATCCACCCCTGAATATGCTCCTGTATATATGATAGAAAAAAGAAAGTTATAATTTCAACAAATTTATTATTATTTTATTTTGCCTGGCTTTTCTTATTCTAGCACTAAACAGAAATTTCTCTTTTGTGTAGAATTTTCCTAGTTGACTATAAATAAGTATCCGTTATTGTAACACTGAAACTGCTTCTAAAATTAAAACTAAGCCTCAAGCTTTGCGACGTATAAATTCACACCGTTGAACAGATGAATGTCAAACTTTCAACGTCAACCTTATTTCAGCAGAAGACCGTGGACCATATCTATTTCCAGTCTTTTGATAATGACGAGTATTTGGACCCCAGGACGTATAACATTACACAAAGGAACATATCTCCTTATGCAATAAAAAAGCTATATTGTTTCGATGCAAAGAATGTAATTAAAATTTGTGTAAATGTTGCTAGGAATTCTCAGTGAAACTGCGCGGAACTTTAAGTGTTTCATTGATATCTGAGAAAACCCAGAGTATTTTCGTATGTTGAGGAGAAAATTTGAAATTTTCAGTTCTTTGCATACAAACGCAAAATGAGAAAACTGTTTCTTATCGTAATCGTGCATGCAATTCTAATATAGTGTTTGCTGCTGCCATCTTGATCACATATTTTAAAAGATATGGGATATATTCTCAGTGAAATCCCTAACTGACAAGTAGAACAGTGATTAAAATATGGAGTAAATCATGGAAGGAACTTAGTTTATGTTTTAGTGGTTCAGGCAACGCACTTCTGACGCTATACTGTTTTGATCTCATATTTTCTTATAACTGGCAGTTTAGCCCAGTCAGTAAGACGCTAGCCTTCTTACTGAACAACCCGTGTTGTAATCTCACTTCAGGCTTTTTTTTTCTTTTTTTTTAGTATTCCTGAAAAATGAATGATGGCTGTTTTTATTATTCAAGTTGCTGGAAATTCTCAGCCATTTATGGTTGTCTACCTTTTTCCAGGAATGTTTCAGAAATATTTCCCAGTGAATGAGGAATAATGCGATTGTTTTATTTATCTGTGTAGTAATTGAGGAGCGCAGTGGCTAAGAGGTGCGTATCAGAAAACCATAATTTTACAGGAATAAAGAATTCGTGACAATCCCTTTCTTGTAGAAGTGTGACGACTAATTATTGTTCATACTCCTTCGTAAATGAGCTGAACTTGTTTATTTAAAAGGTGTGTATGAGAATAGTATCATGGCATTTATTTATTTCCATTATTCTCTTTTAATTAGTAATTTCTATGCAGAATGTTATCTTTGTCAACAATTTTAACTTCCTATTACATCGGTCTGAGCCAAAGTTGCCTAAAGTCCTTACAAATTAAATTTAAATTCAACATTCCTACTACATAATGAACAATACTACGTATTACATAGTATTACATAATATCATAAATGAAACCTACTACGTAATAAAGAGCAAATTAGAATTAAACCAAGATCTACGCAATATATCAAAATAATTCCTATCAGTAATCCAGAAATTGTTACATAAAGAGCTAAGGTCAAGGCGAAAAGAAATTTAGGAACTAACCAAAATAACAGGAAGAAGGAAAGAGATGAAAAATAAAACAAAACAACATGAGTTGAAAAATGTGAGCTAAAAAGTGCTATAAATATGCCATCCAAGGTTAAAGAAGTTCATGCGAAGGTACCAAACGAACCGGAACTTACTACGTAGAAATTACTAACAAGGAGCAAGGAGAACTCGCACACACAGATTTGAATGAAACTTTCACAGTTGATAGTCTTCAACGTAAAAGGAAAGAGGGTAAGCTCCTACGTTTCGCAATTGCTTCTAGGAGGAGCTAGGGAATCGGGAAGTTCTGTGATTTTCCTATGAAATGTATTGGGTGATTCAAAATTCAAATATGGACAATATAATTTCTACAGATTCGACGCAACATGAATGTAACCATATCAAATGTGAATGAGACCAAGTACTGCACTGTAAAATTAGGAGACATAACGTTCATCCAAAAAATGGAAGCAGCTGAGCTGCCTCCACTTTTTGGATTAACCTACATTCAGCCAGTTTTCGGTTGAACGTTTTACTTTCCGTAAAATTTCAAAATGTGTGTATACATTACATATATATGAGTGTTCCAACGTATTTCATTCAATCCGAGCATTTTTTAAAAGTATAAAAGAATAAAAGGAAATATTCCTTTAAAATTTAAAAAAAAAAGTAAAAGTGGTTAGGTTTCGATCCAGGGTCCACAAGCATACTAGTCAGACGCTCTAACCACTTCGCTACGAAGACAGTAGGTGACTCTGGCTTTCCGAGCAAGCTATGGTTGTTCTGTGAAGTAAGTTAATTATTAACACGTTTTTGATTTTACTACGAGGAATGTCTCGTGAAAAAAGGAGAGATCCTTTTGCTACAGTGTAAAGATTTATACCGAACTTAATTTCTCGGCCCATCAGTAAACTGTTTGCTGTTCACAGTGTAAAGGCAATGTAAACACTCAAAATGGCGGGACGTTCAGTGACAAGCAAGTAACGTTAATCCTGTTACTGGATTATAGAATATCCAACTAAGGCTTAAACTTCATCCACAAAAGTACGTAACCTCAAAATTTCCTGTATAGCTTACACTTCGATTAGAAAATGACCGAGTTTTAAGCATGAAATAAGTTGAACGTTCACGGACAAATCACTTTGGCCAGTTTCAACCCATTTCCAGTTAAGGTTAAGCTATTACAAAGAATGTGTTTAACTTTAAAATTGAGTTAATTTTACCAATATTTCCACTAAAAGGCTTACACTATATCCACGTTTTAGAGTAAATATAACAAAACGCTAATTTTCGACTTTTATTTCTCCATAAAGCGGAGTAACTTTAATCCATTTCGTGTTTCCAATTTTTACAGTGTGCATCTCTGACGCATAGCACATGCTACGTCAGCCATCTTGGATCCGTAATAATGGGTGCAAATTATTTTGTTCTAATATGAATAGGTGCAAGTGACATGCCAAACACACCTTAAATTTTCTCAAAATGTCACTGGTGCAATTAGTTTTACCGTATTTCTAACCGTTCTTAAGTTACATTTTACACTAAGTATGTATCGAACTATTCATACAGTTTGCACATAATTTCTACAGACTATACAGAACACGAATGTATCCACATGCAATATAAATGACACCAGCAATTTCATTTCTTACGTCTCCGTCAGCCATATTGGATCCAACGTATTTTCTTCACATAAAAATAGGTAGCATGCAAGATACACGGAAAGTGATCTTGGTGTGATGTGGAATATGGTATACTCGAGTAATTGGTGCAATGTTTGTTGATGGTACTTTGACTGGCGATAGTTATATCCGCACGCTGGAAGAGTGCACGATAGTTATCTCCGTATGCTCCTCCCACTTGTCTTCAATAAAGACCGTGATTTCACTAAACCCCTTCCACGGGACGGTGGTCCTCTTCATTTAACTATACTTTTTGTGCATATCTAGATCTATAATTCTTTCGGCAACCACCGTAATGGAGTCATAAGCCTCTCTGTTCTTTTATTACAGATAAACATGTGACCACGAGTTTTTTTTTTTTACTTACATATCTGATTGTTTTATTTACATCAGTGAGTAAGGAAAACAATGAAAATTTACTAGTCCTTCTTCGCTCGCTATCACTTGTTTGGTATTACTTGTGCTATGTCATAAACTTTAAAATTATGTTAATTCACATTTGTTACTAAATACGATTAGCCTATAAGAATATTTTCTTCTAAAAATGTTGAAACCTGGGCGGGAATCGAATCTGAACCGCCCACCGCCATGGCTACAATCGTTCTTCTGATTTATTTACTTTCTTACCTTCTATGGTTATGGTGTGAAATAATATAGATTTAAAACCCCTCGACGATTAGGCACATAGCATATAGGAAAATGTTCTGAGGGATCGCTGTCAGGGATGTCCTGAGGAATCGAAACTTAGTTTTCCCTGGAATGTCTGGAGTAAGTCATTATTTACTAATAATCGGCATATTCTTATTCTATTTTGCAATTTTCGCCCATTGTTACAGTAGTATGGAATTAAAACCGTTATTTTTTGTAGTTTACTTGTAATAACTTTAGAATGACGGAAGATACGGCAAAACAGATTGCATCAGTGAGTTGCTTAGAAATTGCAGATGAATTTGATATGCCACTTGTCCCAATTTTTATATGAAGAAAATACGTTGGATCCATAGGGTTGCCAACTTTTGAAAATGGAAATACCAGACACCCTCCAGGAGTACGTATACTCTTAAGATTGTGACATCATCGCTCGTCAAAAATGTGAACAACCTGAGTTTCCGCCAGGATTTTCAGTTTGAGGGGCTGTAAAGTCAAAATTGGGAGGATATAAGTGAAGTTTTGTACGGTTTCTATCTATTTTCTTGCAACAGAACTGTCAATGTGTGTGTGGGGGGTGTTGTCGAGACTTTGGGGGGTAAACACACACAGGGAGAGTCTGGCAGAAAAGTGATTACTTCACATAAAATTGAGCGATTCGGAGTCGAATTTAATAACTTTAGTTACATTTGAAGCATTTATTAAACTTACCTATTCCAGTTTTGGTTGAGTCGGCACATGTAATTTTTGTAGTCTACCATCAATAAGCATCGTACTTAAAAACAGAAAAGCAAATATAATTGGCAATATAATTATGGCATGCACGAAATATACTTGAAAAATAAGTCTTACCAGCTTCGCTTTCCTCTACTCTTGAAGAACCGAAAAATTATTAAATTTGTATAGAAAACTCCAAGAGATAGTCTCATTCTTGCTGCTTAAGAATCTTGCAATGAAATGTGAAATTAAAATTATTACAAAGTAGCAAATGGAACAGTTAAGGGAGATACAATAAAATTATTATCTGAGTTGACAAGTATTGTTGAGTAGCTCTAAATCTGTGGGGTGGGAAGAGAGAAAAATAATAAAAAACAAGTGTTTGTTGCGTAATAAAACATCCTCTGTCTTGAGAAATCAATTAATACGATTGTATATAATGACAGATAGGCTTATTTTTCAAGTTTACATTTTATTTTCAAAGAAAAAAGTATTTTTAGAAATCATTTAATGGCTAATAAAAAAGGCCAAAAATGGCAAGAGTTTCATAAAATAAGATATATTTAAGGCTATGAGCATTTCGTATATTTGTATGGCTAAATGCCTCTCTAAATATGCTAGATTTAACCAAAAATAGGTCAAATTGGCATCACTGCCATGTTGCAAATGATCACTGCTACGGAACAACAAATTCATTGCGGAATGGAATTGCACTAGGGCCGTGATCAGCCGGTTGTCAAATGCGGTTCATTTTAGAATCCAGATTCAACTAAATCTACTTTCCACGGAATTAAAAAATAATATGAATAAAACAGAGAATAGGTCTAGTAAGAGGAGAGATTACCGGAAATTTAACGTCCGGTTTTGAGGTCGTACCGGACACCGAACTAGGAGGTCAAAAACCGAACCGTCCGGTAATATACCGGACGGTTGGCAACCGTATGGATCCAAGATGGCGAATCCAATATAACTGACGGAGGCGTCTCATTTATATTGCATATGGATACATTCGTGTTCTGTATAATCTAGAAATTTTATGGAAATTATATGAATACTTCGATACATACTTAACGTAAAATGTAACATGCAACAACTTAAGAACGGTTAGAAATACGGTAAAACTAATTACACTGACATTTTGAGAAAATTTCAGGTGTATTTGGTATGTCATTTGCACCTATTCCCATTAGAACAAAGTAGGTTGAACCCAATATGGCGGATCCAAGATGGCGGACGTTGCATGTACTATGCGTCAGAGATGCAGTACTTGATCTCATTCACATTTGATATGGTTACATTCATGTTGTGTCGAAGCTGTAGACATTATATTGTCCATATTTTAATAACCCAATACATTCATAGGAAAATCACAGAACTTTTCGATCCCCTAGCTCCTTTTAGAAGCAATTGTGAAACGTAGGAGCTTACCCTTTTTGCTTTCACGTTGAAGACTATCAACTGTGAATGTTTCATTCAAATCTGAGTGTGTGAGTTCTGGTATGTTCCTTGTAAATTACAAGAGAATAATGGGATGCTCTTTGGATACTCCCCCGGACGAGAAATCACCATGTTCAGTACATTATTTTGGAATTCATTCCGAAGGACTAGCGGATTAAGCCTGGTTAAAATTGACTTGTGTTATGTAGTCCTACAATATATCCAGTTCTTCATTATTATTTTCCAAGAACTGGCCTCTCTTTAGGCTGTTTCATTTCCTACACACTGTATGTATAAAAAATCTTTCAATGTTGTTCTTAAGTACGTAACGAGACGAAAGAGACCATTTTGAAGGCGTACTTTCCCCAGTTGGCTTGCTGGCTGAGAGGATAAGGTGTTAGATATAGCGGATTCAAATCCCTCCGAGATTAAGTGTTTTTACTCTTTTTCATTCATAATACATTAGTTTTCTTTCTTACCACTTTGAATAAATGTTCCCTTTTGCATGGTTTTTTACTTATTTAACATTTTGTTTCATCTTTTCATGACCAAGAAAGATAAACAAATCCGCTCTAAGAAAATGATTCCTATTTCCTCTCTCGAAATTAAATCGAGCGAAATTCTGCTCTTTAAATTTAGTGTGTAGTCACAGATTATAAGAAGGATAAATAGGTGGTACAAACTGCAGTAGATTTTCCAAGTCCTGAAATTTTGCTACCTTTATGTTCCGTCCATTAGGGTGCTTTAGGACTTAGGTAGGTAACATACAACCTCGAAGATTATGAAGATGACCACGAGATCTAAGCAAATGGGCTTTAATTAGCTGCTCAGTCACCAGTTGCTCTTCTGCTGTCAAAAGGTTTCTTGTCAATAGTCACGCTTTTTTGTTCAAAATGTTTTTAGGGGAAATTGCTAAAATCTTCCCTCTTCATATTCACAACAACAAATCCATTTTTCTTTTTATCTTGTCAGCTCATTTACTTCGAAGTGTAAACTGTCTGGATTTTCCTATTTAGGTTCCTTGATAGTGAAGCTGTAAAAAAGGGAACTTATAAGCCAGCGCCCGTCCATCTGTTCGTGTCCAAAAAAATACACCTCAGGAACTACAATGTGTAGAGGTGGTTGAGGTATCGTTAAAAAGGTCTTGGCTAGACTAGCTCAGCAGCGAAACAGTTTTGATTAGTGCAATGGGTCAGTGTTGACAACTCGTTTTTAAAAAAATCAGTCGTTCAAATTACTTCAATCTATTTGCACAAAAATTAGTATCCCCAAGCACACCAGTTGTCAGTGTTGCCAATCTATTTTTAAAATATAAGTTTTCAAATTTGTTACATCTTCTTGGACGTCTCCTCGTCAAACTTGGCATCAACATAATTAACACAATAGAAAAATACTGTGGGCGTTTCAGTCCGCAAGCACCTCACTTATCACTGTTGCCAACACACTTTAAAATTCAGTTTGCTTCCATACCGTTAAACGTTGATCAAACTTGGTATGATCATTATTGTCAATAGAAAAATGTTGTAGGTGTTCCCGTCCCGAGTGTCAACCAATGTTATAAAAATAATGTTTGTGGGTTTCAGATGCTATCAACGGACCGGAGTCTTTGCGATTGTTAGTAGAATCGCAATGCTAACTTGTTTTTGATTGGATGGTTGAGATCATACTAACTAATGAATATCACTATGCCTGTTAACCTTGTCCGACCCACACAGTATTTTAGGTAGATTTCGAAGAAAAATCTACCTATTGAGATCGGTACGATATCAAAGTGTATATATATATATATTAACATGCTAGCGGCTTTCTTTGGAGCACTAAAGAAAGTGATGGCAAAAAGGTGAAAGAATGTATGCACAATTGGCTTCGTACACGTCCCAATACTTTTTATGAAAATAGAATCAGAAAATTACCCATCCGTTGGGAAAGGTGTGTAGTTGTAAATGGAAAGTATCCGAAACAAATTAAGTAATAAATCAGTTTTAACAAAATTCCTGTTTATAATTAACTGACACTCGAACATATAAAAGGAAATCATTCAGTTTACAAAAATCACTTTTAAGAACAGCTTTTGGCGGACACTGTCATTGACATTATGTCCTCGTCTAATTTAAAGCATTTGCTTCATACGTGTATGTTTTGGAAGAATTTCCAATGTCGATAACAAAATGAAAGAACATGAAATGTTCTAATAAGCAAAACTAATGAAGATCTTGACCTTGCTGTTGGCAGAGAGATCCTAATTTGTGGTCACTCTTTATACGCAGAGTTTTCTTTATAGCTTTATTTGTCTTTCCTTCCTCCTATCCCTGAACTGGAGGATCAGATCACTTCTTTTTAACTTCTCATGACTTTTTTTTTCATGAACAGAGTGAACAAGTCCTCGTCTATATGTAACTGTTTTCCTTTCAATCAAAGAGTTATTTAGGTAGATTTGTGGTTAAGCCATATTCTTACTGGGAATATGACTATGGCGGCTTAAATACTATATATATATTACGGGTGTTTGGAATTCCAAAATATAAATTCCAGTTTTAATGATATACGAAATCTCAAAATTCCAGATTTGTCTGAAATTTGGATTTACTTAACAGTTTGGAATTTACATTGAGAAAAGAATACTATAAGGTAATGGCGGAGGACACACGGCTGGAATATTGTAACTCCATATTCTGATGTATTGCGATCCTGAGGGATCATATTCAAACTGAGGGAAATCCTGTGAAACACCAGTCAAGATGGTCGGCCACGGGGTTCGAACTCGCGTACTTACCCATTGCCGATCAGAAAGAAAGATATCTTATAATAAGGAATTAAGTTTTATATTATCTGTTAGTAGAAAATTGATTAAAAAAACCCTTAACTTACTTCAAATACCTAGAAAGTCTTATGGTCAAGTATACTGAAAGAAAAAAATATTTCGCGTTTTGTGAGTCACTCATTTGTTTCCCCATGAATAAGCAGTGAATCATTATGCATAAACATAATAATAATAATAATTTAAATGGAATTTATTTATGGTCTTTAGCCACCTCAGGCTCAGGGTGAGGATAGGGTGTTGGAAGGTAGTCGGCCACGGCCTAGTTAGCAGGTACCATCCCGGCATTTTCCTGATGTGACTGAGTAAAAACCTTGGGAAAACCTCAGTCAGGATAGGTGGCACTGGAATTGTTCCCAGGATCTTCCGATTGCTAAGCCAACGCTCTACCAAATGAGCTACGGCTGCCCGGTTATAATAAACCTAATAATGCTATTGTACAAAAATACAATATAGAACTACATAATTATTTGCTTTCAGGGATTCTAAAGTGAAATTAGGTTCGACACTTAAGCTAAACATTCATTAGATTTGCCTGCAATACAACAATGTGTGATTCTAAAGTAAAACATGACTCCATCTTATACCAGGTTCCCGACCAACATAGCTTCTTTAATCAGAAAAAACTCTGTCATATCAATTGATTAATTTCTATTTCGAGTAAGTAGCCAAAACAAATTAAATCTGTTTGTAAACCGCATTTAATTGTCCAATTGAACTAAATCAGAATAAGTGATAGAATTACCAAACCCCCTTATCATTTTACGAGATATCACATACGGTGTTTATGTCCTAGAATTCTTATATTACACTAATAACGCTCAGTTGCACTGTATCACGATTATTTCGATCACATTATTATTTGAAGTTAGTGGGCTAGCATGCAAATAAATTCAGTGTTCCCATTTGCAGCAATTATTATTATTATTATTTACTTTTGCCTTCATGTTGAATTTCAGCAGTGAATCTCCTTCACGTACCACTTAATGAAAATTTCTGACGGTGCTAAAGTCTAGCAGGAATATTTTTGTTTATATTCTTACAAGGAAGCTATCTTCGCTAGGGACATGAAAATCAGCATGAACCTTCCATAGTGCATTGATGATAAGTTCAAATGAACACTCTTGTAGTGCTATGTTTCGAAGTTTAGTGGAACACGAGCTACTGAACTTCAAAGTTCTCGAAATTTTGTTCGGAATGCCAGAAAGGTAGGCAACACTTCATATATAGGTATATGTGTTGAAGTTATGCATTTCCCATTTACTTTTATATAAAAGGTTGCACTGAAGATAATTTAAATGTTAGATTAAAGTTATTGATGAAGTTGACGTGTTAATTAATTGCTCTGATCCCTGCCAAATGCAAATATTATATAAATACAGGGTGACCCAAAGGAAACTTCCCATCCCGTTAATTTCGTAACCAATTGATTTCCAAGAGGAATCCCGACACGTTCCTCTTTTAATTTCAGGATAATGAGTCATCGTGGAGACATTTTAGGAGACATCATTGCATGCTGTCCCATTTTATTGTGGTTTAGTTGCAAAAATTGAAGTTTTCTTAAATGACAACATGGGATAATTGACACATTATTACATCAATGGTCTTTAGGTTTTATTTACAAAAGCACGTGATCATTTACTAGGTTTTTGAAAACTTTACGAGAAATTGCGTTTGGAACTCTCAAATGTTATGAAGTGAAACTTGGTAGATGAGGTAATATTTTACACTATTTAACGTTATGAGCGCTCCAACTGCCATCTTTAGTATAAAAGAACTCCTGGAAACATCACTGTGATAAATTTAAACGTTCTATCTCATGTTTTGTTATCCAATAGCACCCAATCCCTGCAATTAATTCGTTAATGCCGCCTATTTCAGATAATCATTGTGCGTTTGGAAGGGGAAGCACATGGGGTTGAACCGTGCTGCCAAACATCGTGCCTGAAAATTTATAGAGTTTCCATAAATTTCACGAGACGAATGATGAGTTGGTACCATAACTAAAGCCCTGGCCGCCAACTTCCACTCAGCACGATGTTTGGCAGCGGGGTTCAAACCCACGTGCTTCCCCTTTCCAACGCGCAATACTGATCTGAAATACGCGGCATTAACGAATTCATTGCAGGGGTTGGGTGCTATTGGATCACAAAACATGAGGTAGAACGTTTAAATTTATCATAGTGATGTTTCCAGGAGTTCTTTTATACCAAAGATGGCAGTAGGAGCACTCATAACGTTAAATAGTGTAAGATATTACCTCATCTACCAAGTGTCACTTTATAATATTTGAGAGTTCCAAACGCAATTTCTCGGAAAGTTTAAAAAAAAAACAAAAAAAAAACCTTGTAAATGATCGCACGCGTTTGTAAATAGAACCTCAAGACCACTGACATGACATGTTGTGACACTTGACACATTTCCCCTGAAATTAAAAGGGTAATGTGTCGGGATTCCTCCTGAAAATCGGTTGGTTACGAAATTAACGGGATGGGAAGTTTCCTTTGAGCCACCTTACAGTGGAACCTCGATATATCGAACCTCAAGCGGAACGAGAAAACTTTGAATTATCGAGGATTTCGATATACCGAGATTCGATTTATCAAGGTGATTTCTGACTGACTGCGATATACAGAGGTCGAACACAACCAAAGTAGAAAACTAAGTTTCTCACACGTGCACTTTTCTGTCAACCTGGACTCGAACCAAAGTAGAGAACTAACTGAGGACGGGGGAAGGGGGGTATTGCATGCGATAACAACTGTAAACAATGGTGGGGGTAACAGATTGCAACATGAAAGATTGTCGTTCAAATAACAAACTGAGTTTCGTCTAAATATAGTAAAGTATTACAGATTTTATCAAAACAACTTCGATATATAGAGGTTTTCCAATCAAAAGTTCGATATATGGAGGTGCTGTGTCAAGCCAAGCAAGTATGAAAATTCGAAATATCGAGGTATTCCTGACCAGTCCTTCGATATATAGAGGTAAAATACACCTGGGAGTGATAGCAGGTTCAAGGGGAATGGAAGAACTTCGATTTATCAAGAAATTCGATATATCGAAGTTCCACTGTATTCGCATTTGGCAAGGATCAGACCAATTAGTTAACACGTCAACTTCATCAATAACTTTAATCTATAATAATAACCACGGGCGTTAAAGACCGAAAGGTCTTGAGCCTGCCCTAACGCCATCTGTCCGCGGCGTCCACCTGAGTAACGACAGTGTAGTCAGTACTGCGCGCCACCTGGCCACGAACAAGCGTATTAGGGGCTTTCTAGACCGAGAGACCGTCACGTCTTTATTCACGTGACTCCCCAGTTTGCCTCACAACGCTGGATGGACTCCGAAAATTGGGACTCCAGCCGGGAATTGAACCCGGGACCACGCGGACATGAGTTGAACGCTCTAACCATGCACTAGACTATGGAGACCTAAAACTTTAATCTAACGTTTAAATTATCTTTAGCACAACCTTTTATATAAAAGTGAATGTGAAATACCGAACTTCAACTGTTGCCTACCCTTCAGGCGTTCAGAACAAAATTTCAAAAACTTTGAACTCGTGTTCCACTAAACTCCGAAACGTAGTACTACTGTACAGGAGTGTTCATTTGAACTTACCATCAATGCACTGTGGAAGTTTCATGCTGATTTTCGTGTCCGACTGGAGACAGTTTTCTTGTTAGATTATTTAATCATTGTAAAAGTTTATTTTACAGAATTGATTTTTAACATATTATGGTAAAATTTTCTGTCATTTACCATAGAATTGTTGACATGTTTTTAATGTTTTTAAGTGTACATAATTACTTTCTTTAGAATAAATAATTAAAATGCATTGTTAATCTCGTATAATTGGAATTGAATAGTTTATATATTGTCTACGTCGATATTCAATTGAATTTACGTGCTTGAAAGGTTAGACAGGGAGAGGAAGAGTGAGGGCGGGGGGAGAAAATGGAAAAAGGGGAAAGACAAGGCAAAAGGTGAAAAACAAAAGTGAGCCGTGAATGGAGGACAATCACTTGTAACAAGCGTTGAGCAAATGTAAAACATCGTTTTTTGATTATATTGATTAACAGAAAACGATTTTCTCTGGCCAAGAAAGCTCTCGCGAACGTCACGTTTAATAATTAGTTCAAGGTTTTGTCTGCTTGGAAGCGATTCTTACTGGTTTTCTCTTCATTGCCTGTTGCTCTCTTCGCACAAATACAAATTCATTGTCAGTCAGTCAATTATACTAGATCCCGCTACTTAGCTCATCAGGTCTATGACTTCTCTTTTAACATGAAAATTATACAGGAATTAGAAGAACGAAGTTGTTAAATATAAATAAGAAAACTGAAAGGTAGGAATACATAATTATGTCTTACTTCATGTGGTGTGTGAGCATGAAAAAAGTATAGAAACGTTACACTATTAGAGTCTAATCGTTATGATTATCATTTTCTTAATTCAGTTTATTGTCTAATACATTTCGCTCTTTACACTTCAACAGCAAGTATCGCCATGTCTGTCTGTCGACAACATTCTATTAAGGAACTACTAAGCTACGAAGGTGGTTGAGGTGTCGTTGGAAAGGTATCGGTAAGACAAGTTCAAACTCGTATAGATAATCCAAATAGGACGCCCGCTCCTGAAACCTGGCGGTGGCACTTTGTACAGTCTTCCGACTGGGTTCCGCCTTACTTGTTTCTTTTAAAACTGAGCCCAAAATTTAGGTGGTCAGCTTTTAAGTGGCATTTAGGCATTTCGGTTTCTGTGTGTAAAATTCTGTAATATAGTTAGTAACGTTAGGTTAGGTCGTATTCTCTTTTTAATATTTTTAGAAGTGTGACTTTAGATCAAAGGCGCTGTACACATGAATAAACAAAACTACACCATTGTCTGTTGCTTGCATCCTACAACCGTAAGAATATACGTTACCAAACTCCAAGTGTACTAGTCTCATATTCCTTGTTCTCAGTTATGGAACATACGATGATCTAACATTTACTCAAATAATACATCAGACAATACACAGGTCATAAGAAACGACATTACATTATACATAAATAAACGACAATATAAACTATTAAAGGAATTTACGTTGTCTTGTAGCTGTTACTGGCTTTAGTATATAAATAATTTGCCCAACTTCCTGCACTGTGGTGTTTTGTTGAAGTATAAATTTATCCAAAGAAAACTAAAAACTTAATCCGTTGTGCGTATTCTGAACTTCTCAGATATTGACATGAAACATCACTTTCAAGTATAAATACACTTGGACCCATCTAATCTGGTATACACATATTTTGTTACATAAATGAAAACATCCACTTTTAACTAATTTGGAGGTGCTGAATACGAAAATGAAAATAAAAAAAAATCCATTGGCTGTCGTTTCGGCTTAACAGTAGAGGAAGGGGGGGGGGGAATATATCCGAGCGTCCCCACACGTTTTTATTTATGTGGCAACATTGTTGAAGGTCTGGCAACGTCGCATTCCAATATATTACGTCAGCTTTGGTGGCGAAATATACCCGCAACACAGGCCCATAACCAAAAGGGTCAAAGGGGGCCTAGTCTCCCTAAATTTTTCATGACCCTACTTTAAATTGCTGTTATTTGGGGAAAATCTTAGTAATCTGGTTGGGTCGGGTCCCTTCTAACGTCCTCCTCCCTCCCCACCTTATACGTTACGGCTGGCATAAATAATGTGGCTACTGACTCCATACTTGGTTTGTTGTACAGGAGAAATTACCTTTTTCTTACTGAAATAGAGCCCTTAAACGTTAAAAGCACTAACACTACGAATATTGAATTCCTAGACTTACCTTTTTTAACGCCTGGGCTTTTTAGCTTGCCGTTTGTAGGTAACTTCTGTTCCTTTTCCTAATACTCCAACAGAAATCAGCTAACACCGCTGTACTCCACTTCTCTTTGTATCTTCTTTCCATTATTGCAATTTGCTGATGAAAGCGTTCCCCATGCTCGTCGCTGACATCACCACAATTGTCAGTAAAGAAATCCAAATGAGAATGGAGAACATGCAATTCTAGCGACATTCTACACCCAATCTTCTCGTAAGATGACAGAAGATTCTCAACGAGTTGTTCTCTGCTCTCCTGTTCTCCAGAAAATTATGATATACTTGTCGAAATGCATTCCATGATGCTTTCTCCCTATCACTAAGTGTCTGTTCAAATTGAGAATCACGCAGCAGAAGGCGCACCTGTTGCCCAATGAATATCCCCTCCCTTATTTTTTTCCAAACTGAGGGGTGGGAATTTGCGATATAAACACTCAAATGTCGGTCCAACTTTGTGCAATGTCTTCATAAAGTTCTTTATTATTCCAAATTTAATGTGG
>JAGDQP010003367.1:0-69224 GCA_022664845.1 Lepisma saccharinum
CAAACATCCAACTATACATGAGCGTTACAATATCTTTTGATAACAAAAAAAAACTATGGCAAAAGTGCGTCAGTGATATAGCGTCCTCTCAGAAAGGCGTAGGGTCGAAGCTTGTTCTTGTGCTATGTCTGGAATAAATATTATCTGTGTGACCTTCTGTTTCCAAATTGACAAATAAAAAAGTGGTTAAGCTATGGCGTAATTCGTCGGGGTACATTTGCTTGTTTTTTTTTTTGCAGGGTTGGGAAAGGTATTTCTGATCTTATATAATGTTTGAATAGAGTGTTTCTTATGTCTGGTAATTTAGTCCAGTCGGTAAGCTGGACTTCTAATTGAACAACCCATGTTCAAATCTGACTTCAGGCTTTTATATTTTTCTCCTGCTTCCCGTACCGAAATAATACCATGTTGATTTTACACACACACACACACAAAAAAGTGGTGGTCGTCGTGGAACACCAGAAAGTGTTGAATCTCAACAACTATTTTTTTTTTTTGCTGCGTAGATATAATTTAAAAATGTGAGTACTTAAGTAAATGGGAAACACTAAAGTATAAACTATGATATAAAGTCAATCTCTAATTATCTCTTTTTATTATTGGAAGTCTGTACATAGGAAGAGTTTTTATGTAAGTCGCGTTATAAGTTTACTCACATAATTAAACGCAAAACAGGAATCTATTCTTAATGTTTCCTATAGGCTGATGTTATTACACTTTTCATAGGGCCTAATGTTTTAAAATAGTGACAAGAAAACTGTAATAGAGTAACAAGTCAGTACTGTTGGGGAACACTTTTAGATCCCCCACACAAAATGTTTTCCCCGTACATGTTTGATGATAAAGTTTGCTTTATTGTATATATCTTTGGTTTGACTCAGCTCTTGACGTGCCAAGATCTCTTTCACTCGTGTGAAAATTTTTGTTAGTTAGCGTTTTATCATGGGCAATCCAATTGATTTGTTACTTATTCGTCAAGACATTCAAGGGTACGAAGATCCTCAAACCGTTCTTGAATGCTGGACCCATTTTTGTTACTATAAATTAATGGGATTTCAACCAGAAGAGACTGATCCTAAACTGTTATTTCATCATATGCTATATTACTACTGGAACGATGAGGAAATCGTGTTAAAAAGGTGTGTAAGTGCACAAGATATTATCGATCTGGGGTCCTATGGATTTTTTACAACTTTAGAAGGTAAACGGATGCCTTGGGATTATTACGTTCAACTTTTCGAGTATGAACCTAGTAAACTTATACCTCAAGATGCTGTGGAATTCTTTGGACCGGATATGGTGGACGATGATTACGTAAATAATGGTGTTGATGAGTCTAGTGTAATGGATGATGACTTTGACAGTGATGATGACGTTGCCATGGAAATTGATGTGGAACAATGGATCAATGATCATCGTGTCGATATTCGTGTACAACAGTGGATGAAGGACCATAATATCAACATGCACGCTGTATTAATCATAGTAAACGTGGTTTTCGGCAAATTGTGCATTCAACCCCCACAGCCGGTCATCCTAACAGGTTTTTTCCTCAGTCATTGCATTCGGCAAGTCGTGGGTTCAACCCTCACAGCCGGTTATCCTGATAGGTTTTTTCCTCAGTCATTGCATTCGGCAAGTCGTGGGTTCAACCCCCACAGCCGGTCATCCTCATAGGTTTTTCCCTCAGTCACATCAAGCAAATGCTGGGATGGCACTTTCAACTTAGGCCTTGGCGGACACCTTCCCACATTCTGTCCCCTTTCCTATCCCTACCTGAGCCTTACATGGCTGAAGGCCATACACAGAAACATTCTGGTTCAAAATCCACTTTAGCATTTATGTGATCTCGATTGCGTCCCGTTTTAAACATAGTCGCAACATGAGATCTCGCCAAGTACATAAACCTGGCTTTTCTTATTTCGTCCTATGCACTTTTTATATTTTATAGGACATTTTTTTTTAATTTTTTTTTTTAAATTTTTTTTTTTGTTAAATCAACAATTTTGTTTCTTTAAAGTACACACATGCACATACTGCATAATATAGATATATACTATTACAACATCTATCTACATACCTCAGGATTCAGCCAACTCTGGACGATATGTTTAGTACGTCTGACTGTATCAAATGTTACCAAGAGACTGTGCTTTGTTTCACCTCCCAGCATCATAGATTCTTCTTCTCCCTCCCTCCTTCTGCTATGTCGCATTTGTATGCAATGGTATTCAAATTTTCTTTTCCATAATCATCTCGTTTAAATACAGTTTTCATCCACCCAATGTTAGTTCAACAAAAAAAAAAAAAATCCAATCTTGTATTCAATGTGTGCCTGTTAAGATATACATACATACATATATGTATATATATATATATATATATATATATATATATACTATCACAAAGCTTGTTAACTCGCCCCCCAGGGGGTCCCTCATGAATTATTAAAATCCCCTGGAATACGCTTAGATTCTACTAATGTAATTTAAACAGTAAGTTCTGTTGGATAGAAATTAACAATACGGAAAACAAGACAGGTCTGTAACACGCAGCGTAAACGGATTGAAATGAATATTTCTAAATGTAGCTAAATTTAATTGCGTACCATTTGAATAGGCTTACGATATATTTGTTAGTTAATACAGGCTCACTAGTTCCACTTCCTACAGTGTAAATCGTGAGAGTGCGGTCAGAGACAACTGCGGTCAGCACGAATTCCGGTCACAAACATTTGATGTCATAAATTTAGTTATAGAAAATTAATGAGTGACAATTGCAGTCATATTAAGTATTTTCTTGCACTGGTTTATGAAATAGCGATAACAAAGTGTTGACGTGTATAATGTGATTCTATTGGCCTTGTTTCGCTAAGTCTCATGGGATTTTCACAAACCGGAAAAGGAAAGATCACCGCACTCAACAATATATATTCCTGTCGCTACTATCATGACCGTAAGAAAAGAACAGTGACTTGTATTTTTTGTTACAGAAACTGGGAGATTCGTTAGTAAAATCAGTGAATTGTTAAAAGTGACAGATCACTTGAGCGTCCTAGACACTGCTGGAAAAGAAATTAAGAAAGCAGCCACCCAGCGGCCAAGAGAAGAAAAATTCTCTATACAGAAGCTGTTGTGAAGAACTTCGTGAGTTATACAACAAAAGGTATGATTATGTTAGCAAAATGTCAAGTTTTCGTCAGTGAAACGTACTTCTGTACTGTCATTCCATATCATATTCTTCCCTAGTTCATAAATTGGACCTTAACACACCACACGGCTAACTGTCTCCGAGATGTTCTCAACAAGACCCACCTCCAAGTTCTATGGAGTATTACTTGACCGAAATTGTCATATTCTTATAGACAAAATAGTATTTAAACTGGTTTCTTTTCGGAGTGCCCGGAATTATCACTGACTGCAACTGACGCCTATCACATTTTTGTTGTAAAACTATTTTCTCACGATTTGAAGCGTAATCGCGAACAAACGTCTATGTTACACTTTTATGCTATATACTTCATTTTTTAGAAAAAGAAGGATATACAAAGGGTTTTAAAATTATGTTCATAAATTAAAGGTTGAATTTCTAATACCAAAACAAGATAGAAAGTTAATTTGAAACAGTTTCGAAACACATGTTGTTTCGGAGGCAGTCACTTAAATATGAAGCAGTATAGTTTCAAATGACGTCATATTTCCACAAGCATTGACGTAAGACTTGTTGACTTAGGAAATTACAATCACAGTCGTACCACTTCTAGTCGAACCAAGTTTCTTGATCGAGGAAGTGTCATTTAGACGGGTTTCCCAACGTAAGAATTTCATTGACAAGAAATTAAGAACGCGTAATAGGAAAGCATAAAAATCCCCTGGAAGCTGCATTCTTCAGCCACAAACTATTCCCAAATAAATGTATTGGTTACTGCTTTGATCGTGATTTGTTAAACCGACATATCTTTCCTTTCTAGTCGTCGAGTTATTACGTCATTTGTGACTCCATAGTTTGGTGCCTCGAGTTATGAAACTACACATTTTTCGAATTTATTTTAAAGTAACTTTTATCCGGTTTTTGGTGTGCGGAAGTTACTTTTGCATTTATGATTATCAGTTTTTAAACTCCCTGTATAAACAGAACATATTCGAGATTCGTGTCTACATTGTAAAAGAAAAGGACATTCAAGAACATAGTGTTGAATTGTATCAAAGACCAACAGTTTCTTGACTGAAATATAATACATCATATTGCAGCGCGGTAGGGGATCTTATGTAGACACACTTGGCGTTAATTTTTCATCTGATTGATCTGAATGTCCTACAATGTCAGCAATGAACGATTCAGCCAATTCTTTCATCCGGTTCCTGCAAGGTTTTCGAATTCTCACCGACTCTTTATTAATCGTGATTGTCGTGGATAGTTCGTGTCCATTTAGCAACTTTTATAGATAGTATTCTCTGGAATTCCCTTCCTCCCAATGAAACCTTTTTTTTTATTGGTTCCTTTTGATCGAATATGACTCACGCGCGAGCTTTCTGGGCTATATGATTTGTCTTATTAACGCACTGGACTGTGAACATTTGATAAGTAAATGTACTCTACCTTTCCAGCCTTTACCATGCGTGATCGTTCATGCATATCTAATATCTCAATGTGTCCTTCCTCAAGAGGGCAACGAAAGACTTTTATCAAGTGATGGGCCGTTTGAACAGTTGTAAGCTAATAATGTGTTCTTTCTTTCAATGTTTTTAGATATACAGAATGTTTAAAAAGCGATGATCATAAATTAGAAGGTGAATTCCTCCCACCTAGACAAGAGAAAATAGTTCCTTTGAAGGCATATTGAAACATACGTAGTTTCAGAGCTATACCCAAGTGTGATGGTGCTTCATCGTTGTAATAGACGAAATATCCTGACAAGTAAGGACGTTGGCTTAGTAAATCATAAGATTTATAACTAAAGTTGTACCAAGTAAATATATCTGTTCCACGTTTGTGATTGAAGGACGTAGCTTAAAGGCGATTTTTATGCGTGGCTACTACGAGGAGAAGGCGGGTGGCCTAAATCAAGGATTCCTAAAGACCGTTTAATGCAGTTCAATCCACATAATGTTACGTCATTGTTAATAGAGATAAAACGTCATATGTGATTGTGATGAGTCAAATTTGTCTGCCTCTGACTCCGAAACTATGCAAGATTTCTTTGAAGGATCTTTGCTTTTCTTGTTTTAGTTTGAACAATTCACCCTGTCCTTTGTGATTATCGTTGTTTAAACACCCTGTATAAGGCCTTGCGAAAGAACTAGTCTTGCGTTAGATGAATATCCCAATTATGTTCCATTTGGACAAGATATCTATCCAATGAATTTAGTAGTAACATATCTCGCTTTGCAACTGTCTATTAATTAGATTCGACGTTTGTCACGAACGACAGTTACGGAAATCTGACATGGGATCGAAGTTCTTTAACTGTAGTTTCTGCCATATACAAGCTATATGCAGACCGGAAACTCAACACCTTTCTCTGGAAATTGCAAATAGACGGGCTCGTCACCGTAAAGAACGACGGATGTAGCGTCACCTTATCGTACTGCCATGAGCTCAAGCATCTGATGGGTTATAAAGACTCGTTCCAAAGCAGTGACTGGCAGCTACCCGTTTAGCATAGGCGGCAGAGCGTTGGATCACTGCCGGGTGGCTGTTCTTCGGTTTCCGCGTAGATTGCGTTTTTCTTTCTTTTTCAAATATCTTCCTTTTTTTTGGAGGGGGGGGATTTTCGACGCTTTACAATGCGTAGCGAAAGCTAACGAGCCCAGGCGAGTTAGTGGTCAAGCTAGACATTTTTCTTCTGCGATTCAAAATAATTCACTCCCTGTGCTGACTTCATATCCGTGATCTTTACGGTGGCGAGTCGTTCGCCAATGTTTTTGTTAATGCGTCTTTTCATGTACGCACTAGTCTCGTGCTTCGCTTACGATTTGGTCTAGTAGCGATTTCCCGATTGGCTGCTAGACTAAATCGCATCCGAATCACGCTGCTAGAGCGTACATGAAAATGCACGCTTAGTCTACAGTAGAGCCGCATATTGAGCAACCTGAACTACCACAATGTTTGTAGATAGTGAAGAGGAGCTGTTGCGACAGTGACGTCACAGATTTGTGGAAAGAGGCTTCAATCTTTTGGATGAAGCTTCGAATTTATAATGTGTTGCAGTGCTCATTCAATTAACATTGGGCATATACTGTAGAATGTTTCTGGCCTGTATATGGTTTGTCTACCACGAACTCTGCGTATTAACCGTTTGCTTGTATTGCTCATGCGCTTTTATTAATGGTCGCAACTCCATAAACGTTCTAATGCTTGACTCTATACACTACCGATTTTTGTAGCGTTCAACTAAGTATCACGTTTTCTTTTAGCGTTTTTAGTTGGAGTTCCAGATGTGGAACAAAAAATTTTCCTTCTTTTTTTCTACATTTCTCAGAGGTGAATTTTGTACATATTGAGGCTGTGGTACCATAATCTTGTTATCTGGAACTAAGTTTTACGTTCGTCGGTTGTATAATTTTCAAAAGTCAGGCAGCTAAAACAAAATTTATTTCCTTTTCTCCATCTATTGTAGGTCCTTGTGAGGAAATTCTAAAGCAGTTGGATTTTATAACAGAAAGTTGTTGATTTTCAAGTCATACTTACATTCTTTTTAAGATAATATTCTTGGAATTGGAGCTAAGGTAATAAAAAAAAATATCCATCTTTACATACATATTTTAATTCTGTTTCACTCAGGTCTCAAAAGTTAAATTTTTTTCTCAGATGTGTACGTTGTTCATTTGATGGAAAATTCATTGACTTAGCCGGTTCTTTTTGATTGACTAAGAAAAATGAAAACTATTAGAATTTGTTGTAATTAATATGTGAGTGATGTATCGGATTGTTTTAACAAGAGGAAAGATGAATTTTTTATACATCTAAGAACGTCTACTCCTTAAAACAATGCAATGAAATACATAATACTTTTTTGTGCAAGTACAAACAAAACAATAAAATAGATCTCTCGTTGTGATGATAAAATACAACATGAAAGTAAGAGATAAGCAGATAGCTTCTGAATCTCTCCCTCGCTTTCTCTCTCTCTCTTTCTCTCTTATGTATGTGTGGTTCTGTATATGTGTGTGTGTGAATGATATTTTTCTTGTTTGTTGAACTATCTATTGTTTGTGAATCTTTTTCATGACTTTGTAGTTCTGTTGAAATCTGGTGGTGACTTACTTCCAACAGTATTCGTGTGGTATTCCATTATTTATTATCATATTTCCCCGTACTTCACTTAAATCATTATTGCAGTCATGAAAACGGAAGCAAGTATGGTAGATATATACGTATCTGTATATACAGTATGTATTCATATATTATGATGTTACGTAAGAAAGAAACCATGTAAACTTCTTTTTTACGATGTTCCCGATGACTTTTGCATGGTCCATTTATGTTAGCAAGGTCAAAACGTCACTCGTATAATTTCCAACAAAATGTAAAGACAAAGGTCAAACAAAAGACAATGGTTATCTCTTTTGAAAAAGTTGTGTTTGTTCATATGAGATTATAAACAACTACATCTTTTCCCCCTCTCTCATATTTTATGTATGTGAAAAAATATTTCAACATAAACAATATCTTGTACTTATATGACACATCAAAAGACTGGAAATTTATGCTCAATAAAATGCACATACTTGTTGAAGTGAATAATGCGTAGAACTGTGCAAGTAAATATTTTTTCCTTACTTGTCTGCTAGAGTATCTTTATGGAACTGTTCTCGAATGAAATTATGAATAAGATTGTGAAAAAAATATTGATGATGATGATAAAGGTGTCCGGAAGCCATTATTTCTGTCCTGAAGATTCGTAGGTAAGGTGAACCGATGGTGATTTGGCTTTGTCTTCTATTGGATCGATGTGAATATACGAGTTGTGAACAAAAAGTACGTCGACTTCAAATTTTTAAAGACAAATTTTGATGTATAAATTAAAATTAGTTTTTCTCAATGTACTCTCACTAGTTTCTAATATACAGGGTTCTCCTTAACAACATATACCAAGTTATTATTTACTAGAGACACAATACGGGGGCTCCACAGTCTAGTGGTTGGACTCATGTCCGCGTAATCCCGGATTCAATTCCGGACTGGAACAACCCACTTTTCGGTGTCCACCCAGCGTCGTGAGGCAAACTGGGAGTCACGTGAGTAAAGACGTGACGACCACTTGATCTAGAAAACCCTTAATACGCCTGTTCGTGGTCAAGGTGACGCGCATTGCTGATCCCACGGCTGTCACTCAGGTGGACGCAGTTCCATTAACCGCGGACTGATGGCGTTGCGGTAGGCTCAGGACCTTTCGGACTGTAACACAAGTGCTTATCATTATTTTATTATTATAGAGACATAATTTACAGCTAGGCAAACGTAACTTAAGAGATGTCCAGCGTATGATATCACAACAGACGTTGAAAGTGGACACCTCCTTCTGCAGGCGTTAGGTAACCCAGTATTCCTTCTTGGAGAACTTCTAACGTAAATTGAATGTGGCTTATAATTGTTAATTGTAACATTGATGTTGGCTAAGCTGCTAGGCACTCCCTGTCAGTTCAGACGAGTATTTCAACCCTGTTGAAGTATTAAAAGGAATCTAGGTGACAATGTGGTTACTTCCAGCGAGACGCGGCGACCTGTAAATGGTCTATGATAGTTGTAATCGGCTCATTTGGAATTATCTCCAAATAAACTTTGGTAAACTTTATTTTGTATGATCCATTCTAGTAACTTTTGACTTCGCCCTTCACGATTATCCGTCACGTTCTAGTTAAAATCCAAAATCACTAACAACCATACCCCCGCCGGAATTCAAACCCGGGATTAGCGCTCTTGCCCACACGGCTATCAGCTCGGCTTATCTCCAAAGGATTTATGGCCAACCAGATCTCAATACACTAGAGTGACTAGACTTCCTCTTATGGTATGGTTCCCATTCGACTCGTATATTTTTTTCGGGACATTCCAGTTTTTTATTATCAAATATTCCAGTGTCCCGACTTTTCCCCAACTGTCCCGCTTTTTAAGTATCTTTCACTTTCAGAAGTTATTTTGATACAGCGTATACTTACTAACTCTATGGCTTACGGAGCTCGCAAGTTCATCGCCCTAGTAACAAACATTCGCCATCGGGATCTCTCCTGGACAAGATCAAGACAGTTTTCATCGCAAACACATACTTCTCGTAGATCCCTTCTAATATTGTCCTCCCAAAGTCGTCTCGGTCTTCCCAACGGTCTTTCCCCCGTCTTTCCGACCAAAATGGAACATAATCTTCGTTTATCTCCCATCCGAGCTACATGGCCTGCCCATCTTAGTCGTCGCGATTTCATTATTCTTACAACATCGGATGAGTCGTACCATAGATCTCATAATAAGCTTATTATCTATGGTCGTACAGTCCGTGGAGTTAGTTCTTCATTATGCAGTCTCCTCCATTCTCCAGTCATCTCGTCCCGTTTCACACACGTGATTTATGCTCATCTGCTAGGGTCGTACTCCAACTTTCACAGCCGTAAAGTATTACCGACAGAATAACCGTTCTGTATATTTTCAATTTCAATTTCCTTGATATTAATCGCGATGTTAGAAGTTTTTGGACTGAATAGAAACATGGGTTCCCCGATACTAACCGACTTTTTATTTCTTCCGTGACCTCATTTTTGCTTGTTACGTATGCTCCCAATTAAATTTGTTTACTTTCTCTATGACCTCATCCCTAATTCTTACGTTTTTATTTCCTTTATTCCCTGTGTTTCGCCTTGTTATCATGTATTTTGCTTTCTCTATGTTTACCTGTAGACCTATCTCATTGCACGCTTCTACTAAGACATCGGTGTTACTTTGCAGTGCCCCTATATCTTCCCCTATTAAATCTACATCATCCGCGTACATGAACAGTTGATTCAAGCCATTCAACGTTGGTCTCTTTTTATCCTCTTTTATTTTTAAAATCGCATATTATAAAGCAAAGTTAAACAGCAGTGCTGACAAGGCCTCGCCTTATTCCAATCCGTTGCGAATCTTGAAACTGACATATTACCAATCCGTACTCTGCTTATGGGGTCGCTGAGACACATCTTCACAAGTTGAGCAACATTCTTCGCAATTCCAAATCGTATCAGGATACTGTATAACTTTTCCCTTTTGATAGAATCATAAGCCTTCTTAAAATCAATGAATAACTGGTGAACAGTCCCCGTGTATTCCCATTTCCTCTCCAAGATTTGTCTCAAGGTGGAAATCTGGTCCAACGTCGATCATATTTCTTCTAAATCCACATTGGTGATCTTCAATTATTTCATCTACGTATACACTTAGGCGAGTTAGCAGTATAGTACTCAATACTTTGTAACATGTTGGGAGTAACGATATTCCGCGGTAATTATTACTTCCGATTTATCGCCTTGCTTATAAACGGGAGCTATTATTGAGGTTTTCCATTCCTTTGGAAGCTCCTCCTTTTTCCATATACCGTAGCGTTTATCAATTTATGCAGTTCCTTGATTAGTCCCGTTCCTCCCGTTTTAATTAATTCGGCTAGAATATGTCTATTCCCGGTGATTTTAAATTTTTGGACATCTTTATCGACATTTCGACCTCGATCTTGCTAGGTTCGGGTATCCACGGTTCTGCGGTATAGATTTCAAATTCCTCTGTTTGTTCTCCGTTGTGTACCGTATATTAAAAAGTTTGTCGAAATAACTTTTCCACACATCGATGATTTTAGTCGGATCCGTAATTAGCTCTTATAATTTATCGACAAAAAATAACGTGTTACTTCTTGGCACTTAACCAGATACGGCACTAAACCAGCGTTTCTCAACCTTTTTCGTACCGCGCTCGCCTTCGTACCGACGACCTCGTACTAGGCCTTTCAGCCGTAGATCCCCAAAAGTAATGTTCTTCTTCATAATGAGTGGTTTTGTCTCACATTGTATGAAATAGCCTCCTGAAGGCTCCACTCTCTGTCTGTCTGTCTCTCTCTCTCTCTCTCTCTCACATACACACATGTTTTCTATCCACTGCTGGATAAAGGCCTCCTCCACCTTCTCTTTCCACATATTTCGATCTGCTGCTATCCTCATCCATGTAACTTCTAAAAAACGCTTGATTTCATCTACCCACCTTACATTTGGAGTCGTCTCGGTCGTTTCTTTTCTCTGGGAATCCAATGTAGTACATTTGTCGTCCATCTTCCATCTGTTCGTATAGCTATGCGACCGGCCCATTTCCACTCCAACTTCTTCGCAGTCTTGATTACATCCTCTACCTTTGTTTGTGCGCGAATCCATTAATTTGTCTTCCTGTCCCTCCTAGTTATTCCTAACTTACATCTCTTCATTGCTGTTTGTGTGACTTAATCTTTGAGTAGTTTGCGCATTTAGTGTCCAAGTTCCACAGCCGGAAATCATCACAGGTAAGACACATTGATTATAAATTTTACGCTTCAGACACATTGGTAGTTTGCTTTTGAAATAAAAGTGTATCTTCTAAACGAACTCCACGGCATTTTACATCTTCTGTTTATTTCATCCGTCAACTTGGCATTCGATGTTTTGATGTGGTCTAGGTAAACATACTCATCAACTATGCCTATCGTCTCTCCCCTAATCTTTATTTCCGTCTTTGCAGCGTTTTGATTGTACATTACTTTTGTTTTACTTAAATTCATTTTAAAGCATATTTTCGAACTCTCGTTACTCAGTTCTTCCATTCTAGTTTGTAGTTCTTCTGCACTTGAAGCAAACATTACTATATCATCAGCGAACCGTAGGTTATGAAGATATTCGCCATTAATTTTAATTCCAACTTCATCCCAGTTTAAATTTTGGAACGCTCTCTCCAGTACCACAGAAAACAGTTGTCTGAATCTCCTTACCTTACCCCTCTCGCAACTATAAATGTTTCACTTTCTTGATGTAGTCTAATGACAGATGTAGCAGTCGAATAGATGTTTCGCAGTAACGTGATGTACGCATTTTCGATGCCTTGATGTTCAAGTGATTTAACTACTGCTGCAAAGGAGACAGAATCGAAAGCGTTTTCAATCTATGAATCCCAAACATAGTGGAAGTTCATATTCATTAGTCCTTTCCATAACTTCATTCAGTGCTTATATGTGGTCCATTGTTCGAAGTCCACAAAATCCAGAAATCTGGCTTGTTCCCTTCCCTGGTTAAAATCCAAATCTCGTTCAATACGATTCAAAATAATTTTGGTGAACATTTTGTATAGAACTGACAGTAAACTAATTGGTCTGAAGTTTTTCGTTCTTTGTCTCCTTTCTTGTACAACAAAATGATAACAGCGTTATTCCAACTTAACAGTATTTGTCTCTTCCTCAGGCACATCGAGAATAATTTAGCAAGTTTCTCTTTCATCTTTTCACCTCCCCATTTAAACATCTCTGCTGTGAGTCCATCTTCTCCTGGCGATTTTCCGTTCTTCATCCCTCGAAATACTTTATCCACTTCTTCTTTCATTACATCTGGGACTTCTACATCATTTTCTTCTGAACGTTCATTTACTAGTTCTTCGGAGTAGTACAATTCTCTGTAGATTTTTTCAAATATTTTAATAATTTCCTCCTTGTTTCGTGTTACGATCCCGTCTGATCTCTTAACTGCAATTATTTGCTTTTTTCCCATCATGAACTACTGTTTGGATCTCTTCAGGCTTTTGTTTACCTCGATTTTATTTCTAACAAAATTTTCGTTGTATCTTTGTACATCGTATCTTATTTTCTTCCTTACGGTTTTATTTAGTTCTATGTATTCAATCCTTTTTATGTAATTTTCCTCTTCTTTCATTTCCCTTCTTTTCTTCGCCAAGAGTGTAGTTTCTTCTGAGATCTTGCTCTCTTTTTCTTTTTGTTGCCTGCTATTTCCTTGACTGTCACTCTTATTATTTCAGTCAGTATTTTATTTCTGCTATTGTTGTCTTCCCTAACTCTTTGACCTTTCTCTTTAACATATCCATAAGATATGGTCCCCGTAATGTTTCCTTTAAAAAATGGGCCATTTCCAAATTTTTACTTAAAAAAGTCGGGATATTTTGTAAAACAAGAAACGGGGCATGGTAAAAATTAGGAGGAAAAATTACTTCGTATTATATGTTGCACTTGAAATAAAAACTTCCCGTGCACTTACACTCAAAAAAATTTTTTTGTTGTAGTTGGGCATTTCTTAATGTGAGTTAAACGTTGATAATTTCGTGACATTTACAATATCGCGCGCAGCATTACCAATTAAAATATTCACCACCAGGTGACTCCACAAGTATTGCCTACATTCTGCGTAAGAGTTGTAACTCTTGGTAGTGCCACAACTGTGCAAAATCAATCAAAATACACTTCTTACAACTGGTTACTTCCATAAACATACAAACTGTTAGCCATGACTTTTAAATTGGAATGTATGCAACAATTCCTACTTCTACATTATATTAGTTGAAGGTTTCTAGTGGCGAACAGAAATTGACTTCTTGATTTTCGGCAGCCAGAATAGATCCTATTATGTACTCATGCTTTATGAATAGGATGTTTACCTTGTCTTTATGTTTTGTGTCTGTTGAGAATATTGAATGAGTGGGTAGGTAAGAGAGAATATAACTGAACTTGATAGTTGACAAATAAGGCCTCGTAAGCGAAAATGGCTTTTCATAATTCAGATCATGTAGTTGATCCGAATTATTATGGGGCAAGGTTCGAGCTCATTAATCAAAACGAAACTCCGCCTGCCACTTTCATCAACAACAACAAAAAAAAGTATGCATAAAACAACACACATACTGATCAATCTTGTCTGTTTCTTGTTAAATGATCTTTGTTAATGGTTCCCAACAACTTCACACAAATTTCAACACGTAATAATTCCTACAACGTCTTCACGGATTCTACGTTGCGTCGGTATTTCATTTAGTACTTCCGTTTCATGAGCCGGAAAAAAATTGCTATTTTTTTTTTTTTTTTTTTTTTAAGCTAATGCTGAACCGTAAATATAAGAGGGAGAAAATATGGTGCTAAATACAAAACGAACATGCCATCAGGCTGATGTTAGGTACTTTTTCTTTTGGACTGTATTTACTAACTTTACTCATTCAGTATTTCTTAATAAAGTTAGTTTGTTTGAGTGTATTTTGAAACCTGGGATGCTCATTTTTATTACGCGTCGCCCAGTCACCCTTGACTTAAGAAGGCATATCCATCCATCTTGTAAACTTACCATTACAGGAGAAACAATGCAGTAATCTTGAAAGAGACATTCTAAGTTGATTTTTACTTTTGATCTATTTCCAAAAGATGTGGTATCCCAGAGTTATTTCATTTGAAGAAACTTCTATTCAGCAGAAAAAAAACTTGTCAATTCCAATTCCCTGTAATGATGATTGGGCTTAAATCTCGTAAAGTATACTGGTATTAACTTCTTTTCCGTTTCGTATGATCGATATAGCTCCTCGATCGAAAAATCTACAGGCTATCATATGTACTTGTATGTAGTATTTCAACTCAACTAACTAAGACGAAAATGTTTTCATTAGTGTACGTGTTACTTTGTCATGGGTACAAGATTGTAATTAGATCAAGCTTTAACTCATCAGAAGTGTTTCGACAAATATGGCAGACCCACGCCAGTAAATATTATTGGCATATTCGTTGTAATATATTTGTATTGTTTTTCTTCGTCAGTGTACAGTATGACACTTTCACAATATTGTAATTGTGTCGTCTATGTTTCGTCGTCTTCCATCTTTTTTTTTTTAAAAAAAAAAAGACCATCATATATGTCTTTAAATACCCCACGAAGCACAAATATTCCATTGACTGCTGAAGTGCTCACTGACTGCGATTTGAGTCCATGGGTTATTCTTTTCAAATGTGCACCGGCCAATACCCAGGTCTTCGGGTTGACAATCACGTAACGTTTGTCAGCTATGTCTCTCACTGTAATATGAAGACGGTGAGTCATGTAAGGCAACGGTTGACGTTTTTTTGGGTTTCAAGTTTCAGAATCTAACCGCAATTTTTGGTTCATTGTTTTCCTTAAGAACTACCAACGTTACAATGAAAGAAACGAGCTTAGTCCCTGAGGCTACTTGGCCAATTCTTATTGTTAGTACAATGAACGCTAAAGTTCTTACTCTTTGATAGCTTTTCACCATCTGTTTTAGAATGAAAGTCCTGATTTGTGTACTGTTTGCTGCAACGTGTTTGTCTGGAAGGTACAAAAGGAAGTGTACTCAAATAAGTCTGTCCATTCCAGACTTATACGGAAAAGAAATTTTACCAAAGGAGATGAGTTTTTGGTATTGATCGATTGTCCACCATACTACATCATCAGCTTTTAAAACCACATATTTTCTTACAAACTTCAACTTTCTTAGCAAAAAAACCCTTCATACTAATAATGTCTCTCCATTGGCTTCACTCTTCTCAAGATTATTTATCAACATTTTTTTCTTCAGTCTTGTCTTTCATCATGTCAGCAGACACGGGAGCTCTCTTCCTACTTTGCTTATTTTTTTTTCTCCAACAGCCACCCTTTATTATTATGCGCCTCACCTTGATTTCACACCTCGAGGCTAGCAGTTTTCTGTTGGAACGGGAGCAAAGTAAAGGAAGCCAGTGAATTGTAGGAGGGATGTGAGGGCTTTGTGGGTGGGGATCGGATAGATGGATGCATGGGTAGTAAGTAAGCTGACCGCTGAGGCTCCTCGAGGCCATGAAGATGGAATGAAAAGCCAAGTCATTCTGCCTTCATCATGATTGGCTCTTGTCCGAGATTGATGGACAGTATGTCTTTTTATGGAATGTGTTAAAGAAAAAAGGAAAGAGAAAATATCTCAGAAGAGGTCAGGAAATAATAATAATAATAATAATTTGTTAAAACCAAATAACAAAATGGAAATTCAACACTGTTGGTCCAATAAATCAATAGTGTTTATTGCAAAGTAGAGATAGAATGTTCATTCGAGAAGACGTTCAACCATATGCAAAAAATGCATATCCTCTTCTTGGTTCAACCATATGCAAAAAATGCGGCTTGTTCAGAACTGTTACTTTCTAGTTAGTACTATGAGATGGCAGCACATGCGCTTCATTGGTGGAGCTCGTGTGGTATCATCTCGTGTACAGACTACGAACTAAGGAGTGAAATAGGCTCACATTTTCTCCACAAAGTTAGACTTCTAGACTCATAGTTATTATAACATAAAACATATTATTCAGTAATTGCACCGTTGGTAGAAAATTAAACACAAAATTCAAAGAAATAGAGTAAGCACACCGTATGTGAATACCATTTTGTTTTTTAAACATTGTTTTGAAAATACAAAGAGAAAAAGTTAATAAATCTCAGATATAAAGTGTAACTAACCTTCTTCTAATCTATGAAGCCAATTTTAAATTTATATCATTCAATAAATCCGCAGAAGTTCGAAAATCGAAAATTTTACGAAAGAAACAAATATATACAGGGTGGTTCTGGAAATCCGTAACAGGGCCATAACTCAGGTCCTAGTGCACAGGAAAATTAAAAACAAAAAAAGTTAACACCAATGTGCATATGCGGAATGGTGATGCTTCTGAAATCAGGAGCGTCTCGAGAATATCAACTACGGGGGAGCAACTTCAAAATTTCAAATAGAAACAATGGCTAATTTAGATTTAGATATAGATTTAATTTATTTGAGTTGTATTGAAGGTCATATGACCCATAATACATCTTGTACATATGTAACAATTGCTCTTCGTACAGAAGAAAAAACTTACTAAGTCTATGTTATACAATATTTATATAACATTTTATGGGAGACTAGAAGATGTGTTAGTTTCTCTGTCTTTTAGACTTTAGAACATCTTCTCGTAAGGAGGAAAAATTCTGTAGGAATTTTGCCACCATCTCTTTTTTGTCTTTTGTGTTTAAAATTTCGCTTATTCCTTGGTCATGTTCTTGATATTTACCCCACGCGCGCTTCACACATATGTTTGCATGCAATTAGAATGTGTTCTTCCGTTTCTAGTTTACCACATAAGGCACATAAACGATTTCCCTCATCGTCCTTCGGGCTGTTCCATCCATAAATACCCATTCGAAACATTGCAATGACCCTTCTTTGCCCCCTCCCCAACTCTAGATACGCTTCTGTACCGTCATTTATTTTAAGTTTTACAAATGTTTCTAGAGAAACTTTTTTTCTGCAGTCCACTTTTAAATTTTCAATTGCTAGTTGTTCTACTTTCTGCTTTATTAAATTGGACGTTTCTTTTGCTTCCCTTTACTATTGTCTATCAGATCGGCCATATTTATCTCCCTTAAGAATTCAAAAACTCCCATTAACCAATTGTTATTGTTTCTGTGTTTCATTTTATAGTTTAAGCACTTCATACTATTCATTTCCCGTAAATACAACCAGTATTTTAAAACCATCGTTTTCACTTCTGTGTTTACTGGATACCTCCCTGTTTCTAACAGCACTGCACTGTTAGGTGCCGATTAGGCTACCCACAAAATAGGTTTAACGAATTTCGTGCCTACTTTGTTAATTATGTTGTCGACGTAATTTGTGCTCCAGATTTCTCATCCGTACAGGAGTATAGGTTGCAATAGTGTATTAAATGTTCGTGTGGATAATTTCCATGGGACGCTGTCATGTCTGTTCAGTGTTTTTCGTGATCAGTGATGGTTGCTACTCTTTTCTGGTGGTCATTCCATGCACCATTGTATGAAAAGTTTACTCCTAGATATTTGAAGCTCTTAACAATTTCTAGGTCCTTCCCCTGGTATGACCACCTTTCGTCATTTGCTGATTTGTGCCCTTTTTTAAATACTACTACCTTAGTTTTATTCACATTTACTCTAAGTTTCCAGCCTGTACAATACATTTCCAATGTGTTTAATGCTCATTGCAATCCAATTACCGATTGAGACATTGTTATTAAATCGTCAGCATATAGTAGTACTGGGATTGGTAGTTGTAGTATATGAGGTGGGTGGCTGTCAATTTTGTTCATTCTCTCAACTATATCGTTAATAAATAAGTTGAATAGAATAGGCGAGAGCTGGCAACCCTGTCGTAGTCCTAAGTAAGAAGGAATCGTTTCAGAAATGTTAGTACCGTTCCTTACACAAAAATCTACTCGTTTGTATATTTGTTCGAGTCTGTATATTGTTCTTTTAGACATCCCGTAAGTACCCAGTTTATAAAATAAAGCGTTCCTACTTACGGTGTCAAACGCCTTTTCAAAATCGACGAAACAGCTAAGTAGTCTCCCCCGTTTCTTTGACAACGCCTTGTCCATTACAGTACGTATAACCATTATGTTGTCCGTGGTGCTATAGCCCTTTCTGAAACCTGCTTGTAGTGGGGAAATATGATCATGGTAGTCTGCCCATTGTTCAATTCTTGTGGCCAGTATCTTGGTATAGATTTTACTGATAACTGGCAAGAGTGTAATTCGCCGGTAGTTGTTCGGATCTTGATCATTGCCTTTCTTTTTATATAGTGGTATAATAATGCCATTTCCCCATGAAGCGGGCACATCTGCTCCATGAAACAGTTTGTTATACATTCTAGTTAACGTGTGCATTAAGTTTTCATTGTGTATACTATGTTTAAAAAACTCTGCTATTATTTTATCATTCCCCGCTGACTTGTTATTTTTCATAGATTTAATAGCTATCTTCGTCTCCGCTATTGGTATTTCACTGTCTAGAATGGGGTCATTCTGTGTCAGTTGGGTCGGTATTGATTGTGTTGCTTCCCATGTATCTATACTAAAAAGGATTTGGCTAAAGTGACCCTCCTATACCAGTATGGAAATAATATTATGTTTAGGTAATCCCTGATTTTTAGTTCCTCGGATCATTCGCAATGGCTAATTTTGTTTTCTATGAAACAAACATGAAATTTTGAACAATTTTCAGATGAAACATGGTTTAATATCTCGTAACGTTTGACAATTACAAGAGTTAATTGATAGGTCAACAGTTAACTTACCAAGTAACTCTTGTAACTGATGACATTTAAAAATGTTTTCTCTAAAAATGTTTCCTCTAAAAATGTTTCCACATATTCCATTCATTATTTCACTTTAGTTTGGAACCTTTGAATTACAACACCCGAAAAGTCCCGAGAACCCTCTACACCATGTTAATTTTGACCACCAATTAGATTTTCTAACTGCCAGACGATATGAACTATCGAAAAATGTCCCTCTAAAAGTTGTTCAAAATTTAGCGCTTGTGTCAGTGGGGGCAAAATCAACTCCTATTGTCATTTAAAATGTTGAAGTTGCCCCTCGTAGAAGTATTCTCGACTCGAAACGCCCCTGATTTCAGAAGCATTACCACGTGATTTCGCACATGCACTTTGGTACGAACATTTTTTTTGTTTCTAAGATTTCTTTTCACTATTAGCTGAGTTATGGCCCTGTTACGGTTTTCCAGAACCACCCTCTGTATTCATGATGTGGAATACTAACTTGTGGTAATATATTTCTTTTATTTAATTGAAACTTGATTCGAAATACCATAATACTCGTTTTGGACAACCAATTACTTACAAAAGTTCCAGATGTATATATGTTCCACTGCCTCCAGAACAGTCACCATGGTACCATGGATTGCAGCTCATACATTTGATGCAATTTTAATCTTTCATATCATCTTTAAGCGAACCGCCGCCTTATTAATTTGTCTTTCCGGTTTTCATGTCAGTCTTTTTACATCTGCAGCTGCACTAAGAAGATTGAAATTGACTCATTTTAAGACATGGAATTATATTTGTTCCGGAACAGAATCATAATCTAATTGATATCTTATAAATATAAAAATGATGATAGAGTATACTTGCCTGCACAAAAGTTAATTTTGGTAAAAACAAACACAATTATTTGCTGTGAACTTCCTATTCAGCTGGTATAACTCGAGGTAAGTGGATCTCCTTCAACTAGGCAACTTCATCCTGTTTTAAAATTTCGTAGTATTCCTGTTCAGGAACTTATTCCGCTTAGGCGTACTTCTCTGGTTATTAAGTTGATATTAAAAATGAACTTCATTGGGTGCTTCCACAAGACGATTTCAAATATTAAGAAAAAGATTACTAGTTACTACTGTACATTTTGTAATATTTTAATATATATTCATCTACAAAAGCCTATCCTGGCTTATCTGACTCGGAAAGTGTTCTGTGTTCTAAGAACTGTGTTCTAAGTGTTCTGTGTCCATTGTGCCTATCTGTTATCCCATAGTCTTCCTCTATGTATTCAGTGTGTGAATTAACGAGGGGATGAGGAGAAAATTCTCCCTGTGAGTCTGCATGTGGACACATGTACAATATTACTATTTTCTTATCAACAAAATTTTCATCACCTCTGCAAAAATTCCTTAATTCGAACACTGTATGTATTTAGTTTAGGGGTGAGTGGAACCGAATCCTGAAGAAAGCTGTTCTGAAATAACCCGATGTCCTGTTCCAAGACCCGGATCCTCGGTTCGAAGTTCCCGATTTGAATCATAGGTTCCAAGATCTGTATTTAGGTACCCGGTTGCAACAGTATCCTGAGTTGGATCTGTTAGGATAATGCGGATCCGGAACTATGTGTCCATTCCTAATATAATCTAATTAACATTGCATGGACTAGACAGGCAAGTAGAGCTCTCGTAACTCTGTGGAAAGATGCCCTTAGGTGAGCACTTCAAGTTAAATTTTAGAAAAGGAGCGTTTGTAAAATTGAAAGATATCTTAACCCCAGAAAGATCGAATTCTTATTTCTATAAGCGATAAAGGAATTATCAAGTTTAAATTAACCTTCAGTAATTCTAACTCAATTCATAAAACTATGGTAAATTATTATAATGTTAATGTAATTCGATACACGAAGAATAAAAAGAGAACGACGTGTGCTTATTTTGAATCACAATCATCGATAATATTCTACTTGTTCATGTCTTGTACAATGTAAAGGCAAGACATTTGAGTAGATTCATAAATACTCATGATGTACCGACAATAAGATTATATCTTGACAAATAATTTTGAAATACTTCTTATATTTCACTTCTAAACCATATGTCGTTTTAAGTAGCCAACCATGAATATTAACAACGAAAGTGGGGGGGGGGGGCGAGTTCACTGAAAACTATCTCCGGTTCCATCAGACAGGATGAAACGAAAGTGCAAGTCTGAGCACAGAGTGAACTCTCCTCTCGTTTCGGTTTCATTGCCACCACACGCAATTACTATAGCAATAGTTAATTCTGAAGTATATGAACTTTAATCGAAATTAAACATCATATCAATTTACATATAATGATGTATAAACCTGATATTATCTGTTAATTTGATTGATTTACAGTAGAATAAATGTCTCTGAAGATCATCTTTAGATCGCTATAATATTAATTGACGCTACGATAATAATGTCTTACTATTCTGTTCGGCTCCCATTTGCAACTGCTATTACAGCTCTCAAAGGCTGGCAATCTCATAAATGCGGTAGGTGCTCTCTTTCTTCCTTTCCTCCTGTACGTATGCAGAAGAAATGAAGAAAAAAAATGCTTTCTTTTACTTGGATACTGCACAGTGTATATGAATAACAACTCTGCTTCTTCAGTCTAAAGATTATGTAGTGCTTTAAGGCTAATGACAGCTATTTCCCATGCAGCCAGAGATGGGCATTCCAACTTTCTTTTGTGTTTTGTATCTGAAGGACCCTCCTCAGTACCTTCTGGGAGTTCTTTGCCATCTACACGAGATGAAGTCCACGAGCGATATTTTAGACCTACAATTCATACTGACACGTACGACCTGACAGTGATGCTTTTACTATATTCTTCTGTATTAAATTTCCTCTCCTGTATGTTCTAAAAATTTCCTCCCCTCCTTGTTAAACAGATCGTCTCCGCCCTCTTCTTCATTTGGGCTTTCATAGAAACCGACAGACTGAAACATTAGTTATTTGACTTCCAGGCTTTAAAAATGAGTTGTGCGCGCTTTTAATGAAACCACGTACGCGTGGGCTAATGTTACTTGAATGTGGAACAAATTTGATGATTATCCACAAAACGTTTTGGAGATCAAATATATCATTAGTATTGGTAGAAACCTCTGTGTGATCAGATAGATAAAAAATGGATTAAATCATAATCTAGCTCCTACTTGAAGTACTACTGCAGTTTGAGTTGCCAGGAATAGTTCTAGATCATCAAGGGAGATGAACGTTCTTCAGAAGCAAGATTGTGCGTTGCATTGCATTACAATATATTGTCAATATAAGTGCTGCAAAATATCCTATTATTTTTCTACATAAAGCATATTATTGACATTCTACAGGGAGAGTGGTTATACCAGCTCCAATTGGGTGGTTGCTTTTCTGTAAAATAATACGCACGTACGTTACATGTCTCTGGTTCTATAATTACGCACTTTTATCCTACATACAACTACACGCATACAACTACATAACTACACATTCAGCTACACACAATTATTGTACACGCTACAAACAGCTTTTGTCACAGACACTATCACTATATTCCAGAAGTGCTCATCCCCAATGGCTATGACGCAGTCTCCCAACTAATATCATAGGCTTATCCTTTTTCAAATAAATACCCTTTCATAAACTTATAATACCCCTTAATACCACTTGTTTCCATTTTATTTTTCGTAAGAAATATGTCCAAGCCTTTCTAATCTGACAGTTGTTCCTCTATTTCAAAAGGAATCACAATGAACATCAAACACATTTGATAACATACATAGTACAACTGTAGTCTACAGGAAAAGAACGTGCTTTGTTCATTTTGTTGATTTTACGGGAGAATGTTTTAAAAGACCAGAATTAGCACTGTGTATACATCAACTAAAGATTTGTTTGTAGCAGACGGACTATGCATGCTGTCTTCATGAATGACAACTTGTTAAAAAGAACCTTCAAAGAGCTAACTAATGGCACTCGTAACTCAATTTCGCCAAAAATTGGACAAAGCACGTTATTTTCCTGTGGTCTTGAACTGGAAGTAGGAACGATCCATTTATTAAACATCATACAGAAGCAAAGGCTTACATGCATTGCGATAGTTCTTGTCTTTGGAACGCCGCTGCAGCATACTATTTAATAATTTCTTCATTGAACACTTGTTGAAGAATGTCGAATTTACATGAAGACATTATAGTGGACAGTAACCCATTGTCTGTTATGAAATAAATTAATCTGTTTATTATTATTATTATTCTCAATGACTTCATTATATACTCTGCTAACAAATAACAACTAATGATTGAGACAATAAAAAGAAACTTGTACAAAACGTTTATGTTTGAGAGTAATGTTAGTAGCGTGAAGAAGATGTTATCTCCGGATTTTCTCTCGTATATGCGTTTTAGAAGTGCTGAGAAGATAGATGAAATTCTGAGGAAACCGGTAAAAGATGGAGACAAAAAAGGATGACAGAAACAAACACCCTGCTGGTAATCTCTCTCTCCCTCTCTCTCCTGTTTTGTTTCTAGTGTTTTCGGTGGCTAACAGAACATATAATAAACGTTTACAATAACTGATGAGAGAACGATGACTCTTTAACTTGAAACAACGAAAATATTTGTATGCAGCAGAAGTTTCCTTCAGAGGGCGTTCAAACTGCTTCCAATTCTGTAGGAGGTGAAGCCAGTTGCTGTTAAAAAGAGTTCGACAAGATTTTTCCTTTGGGAGGGTTGCAGTTAGATTCAAGAATTAGATTTATTGGGCTTTAAGTTCTTGTTTCGACGTTACATTTAGTATTTCTTCTTTTCGTTTCTGTATGTATCATTTGCTCCCTCTTTCTCTCTCTCTCTCTCTCTCTCTCTCTCTTTGTGTCCGTATGTATGTATGTATGTGCGGCGTGAGTACATATACACACATACACATTGACTAGAAACTTATTTACTCCATTAAGCCACTCCCAGACAAACGTGAAATCACCAATTAAAAATAGGTTTTAAAAAGTTATAACTTTATTTTTTTTATCTTCTTCAATGATAAGCTAGCTTGTCTCTTTAACGAAGTACTTCTTTCCTACACCAACTAACCAGTGTTACCAATTTAGACCTTAAGTAGCTAAATTCAGTTGTTTCCTATTCTTCATTTAGTCTCTGAAAGGTCATAATTTTCCTTTGGTTATTATAGTCATTCATCTACATTTTATACGTGTTGTAACAGAAAAATCTTTTTTTTTCTGTTTTATTGCTAATTTAGAATTTATTTGTAATTATATTCAGATGTGGTTTAGCTTTTTATTAATCGTCTGCAGTTGGCAATACTGCAATTTAACTACGTATTATAACTTCTTCTTGATGTAAAACAACATTCTTTGATTTTTTCCCCACTTTGACCTATCAGTACATTTAAAATAATTAGTTTTAAGCGTGTTGGGTTTTCTGAATGGTGTAACGTAGTTTGAAATTAAAAAAAGCTTAATTGTTAATGATTGTTGATCCCTAGCAGCGAGCAAACTACAAAGAATTTCGCCTTTTATAGCGATATAAGTGAGTTTCTTGGCTCGTTTTTGTTATGTTTTCTTTGCTTAATTGATAAAATATTTATTTACTGTGAATTTTTAAAGGTTGAGATGAACCAAGCCCCCGTAGCCTAATAACTACGGTAAAGAACATCGCTATTGTACTGGAGAGGTAAACAGCTTTGAGTTCTGCTGCCAACCACAGCGATTTCCTTCAGTTTCACTAAGTAAATACTAGCATGATATCTAAGCTAGTGCACTGATCGCTACTTTTCCTACGTTTGTCGATGGACGTAGTCCTTCAGACATGTTCGTCCCTCAGTTCTTATTAGCTTACGCCACAGTTGCCATTGTAGCATATACAAAATAAATAAAGAAAAGTAAGCTTAAGAAAGTTCAGCATGATCAGGATTGAAATCTAGCGTGATTGCCGGCCATTCAGACTGTGCATGTCTCCATTATTATTCAATCTTATTTTTATTTGTTTCTATCAGAAAACGACTTCCCACAGAAACATTTCATTGCTACGAAATTGACGGTGAGAGGTCTACAAGCATATAAATCTCCTAGCAGCTACACTACTCAATCAAAGAGTTTCCTCAGATACATTATTTTTGCTCAATTTTAATTTTAATTTGCTAAGTTGACACGGCATAAACTACAATGACGTCACGCCTACAGTAAGTAATAAGTGCAAAATTCAGTTAGTTATGTAACAGCGTTAAGTTTGGATTCTCTCTCTTTTTTTTCTACACAACAAAATCATATATCTAATTAAACTATCAGATACTATCTTCGTTTTTGAAATGTCATCTTTCTGATTTACCGGAGATAGTTACTAGATAGTTCTTTTTCCTCTTTTCTTTTGAATCGTAAATTGTGTACGAATTGCACTGTTGCAACCTTCCCTTATAGATAGTCCACCAAACTATCTCTCTTGCAGTGTGTGTTGCGGAACATCAGGGGGTTAATCATGCTGAAATACTTCTATTCTCGTCTGAGGAAAACTGATGTCGCTATGCAAGGCGTTGCAAAACAATACTGACAAACTTATCTCACGAGATTCCTGACATGAAAATAAGAAATAAAGTATAGACCATCGAGGGGGGAACAAATACTTCGTTTCGGCGCTATAGGCTGCCAAAAGTGTGGGAAAGTGAAATATATTTAGTGCTTGATATTTCCAATACCATTAACAGTAGAACTCTCAAAGTCTTCAAACCTGTTGTATCCAAAACTGAATATTCGAAAATTGTGCAATGGATGCTCAAGGGATTCCCAAAGGACAATGTAAGTTAATCCTATATTTCAACAGATGAATTTTCAAGATAAACAAGTTTCTTTGGAATTGACAACTGCGTTGCTAAATGCCATATATATTATATTAGGCAAATGCCAAATAAGACATAAAGGAAAACTAAAATTGTCATATTTTCGAGCGTCTTCACGTCAAGCGAAGAGACTGCGTGAACATTAGAACGATGCAATGATTCATTCTTTAGTATGCATAGGAGTAAAACGGAGACGTTTTCAAAAATACTTTGGATATTTCAAAATGGATAAATAGAAATCTTAATGAAGCAAGTACATATCAACGTACTGTATTAACTGAGTTACAAACAACACATGTAGAAGCTACAAATACTCTACATAGAATTTTCCAAGTTCTTTCAAGTCTTGTTTAAAATAAGGGAAGTATATGAAAATTTAAAAACGATAATTTTAAATATTTGCAATTTACTTAACTTCTTTTTTAAAAAAAAAAATCTGCAAAATAATTATGTTTTTGTCTATTCTTGTTACATTTGCATAAAAACTTGTTAATGCTTTTATTAGAAAAATCTTGTCCATTTTACGGTGTCAGAAGGCCTCATTTGAATTCAGAAAGGTCGCTCTATACATTTTAAATACAAAAGCCCCTGCAGGGATGTTCCTTCAATCCTTTTTTAAACGTCTTTTTATAGATTGTCTTCTTTTTAAGAAATTGTTCTTTTATCTCTCTCTCTCTCTCTCTTCTCTTTCTTTAATATTTTTTCTTTTCATTTTATTCTTGCTTCTTTTTAAAAGAACTTTTTTTTGGACTTGGGTGACTGTAATTGTTGGTCGGCTCCCGGAGCGAAAAATACTGCTTGTTAACCAACATTCTGCATCCCTCCACCGCGTTGACCACCACTAAGCTGCCACGCCCTGGGGCAGACCAGGGCCACGTGTGAGTGTGTGTGTGTATGCTTATATGTATGTAGAGCGCACGGATGTAGTAGAGTACAAACAGTATTGCCAGAGTTAGTAAAATAATCCTAGGAGGAAGTGATGTTGAAGTGGAGAATAAATCGTGAACAGAAGATCGATTATACTAACCAAATGAAAATTCGCTCCTGGGGAGATTACTATATTATTCCTTGGCAGAAACTAAGGCTAAAATATCTATTGCAAGAATTTCCTTGGATGCATAATTGTCGAGTAATTAAGGGGGAAATAGTGTCAAGGTGGCAACATTGTACACCCCATGTTCTATTGTGCCCAATGTTCTATTCATGCAACGTTTCCCACTTATGACATCGAAAGACACTATAGCTTATTTGCCTATGAAATTTCATACCTGGAAACAAAATGTACAAACTGAATAAAAAAATAGCAAGTTTTCCTATCAGGGACTGAACCCGATCCGATTGTATGTCATAGTCGATTGTCCAGGATTCTTAAGATGAAGGACATTAATCGTGCTACTTCATGCTCCTTGTAAATTTTTTTGTGTACAGTGAGTGCCAAAATTGTATCCGGTCGTAAAATTTCTTCTCCAGATAACTTTGAAACGGATAGGCAGATTTGAGTACAGTTTACTGTAGCTTACAGAAAATCACATTAAGTTAAAGAAAAATGTATTTAAATCGATCAATCCACTTTAATTCTATTTGGAGAATAAATTTTACGCCAGGGTACAATCTTTCGGCGCTGACTGTACATAGCAAATATTAATTATCAGAGGAAAAGTTCCAATCTGCAACAACTGGTTCATTTCTTTTAATCTTATTGATAGAACTTGGTAACATGAAGTGCAAATATTTAATATAAAAGGAACTTATTTGCATGTCTTCTTTTTCGGTGAATTTATTTTTCTTTACTTGATTTTAAAACAAAACGAAACTTCTAGTTGTCTTGCGCCCCTCACCTCCCCCCCCCCACCTACAACCTCATCCACTAGCCGATGATGACCATTTGACCATTCTCTGCTCTCTTTGTACACACAAGGAGGAATGTCAAAGCCTAAGGGATTTCATTGTATGCGAGCCAATCAACCATCCACGTTTTGCTCTCCGAAGAATTTCTTCTACAGATCGCCGAGATAAAGATGCTTTCCTTTGTGATTACCTCGAGCTACTTTCGTTATATACGAATACCAATAAGAAAACAAAACAAAACAAAACGAAATCAAAGTTGTTAAGAAATAAAGAAGAAAAAAGAACTACATTATCCTTTGTATTACCTTTCTGGTATACTCGATTCAGATGCTTGTTACCGAAACAAATGAAAATACCTTTTTAATGAGCATGTTCAATTAGCTACAAACACTGGTTACCACTATAACTGTCAACTGTGCTTTGTACTAAGATGTGTTAATTTACATGTTTAAATATAGGTTGTTATAAACAACAGTGGCGTCGCCAGGTAATTAAAATTGCGCGGAGAAAAAATGGGAGGACTTTTTTTTTTGTCTGGGTGGGCTTAATTTATTTTTTCGTATTATATTCTGTATAGTGAATGAAACTATGTATGTTCTTTTGTTCTTTGAAGAAAAACACGTTCACTTGATCTCGAATGACTGTCCATAATTCATGCAGTGACTTTACCATACATAGATTTCAATCCATAGTTGCTTATTAGCTTATTATTGTTAATTTACTGCCTTTCGTTGGTGCATCAGCGCGTGAAACCATGCTTTGCATGTCTTGTCCTACAACCGAACAGTGTTCCTTGACTTGTTATGCGGTAGAGGATAGAAAAACACATACAAAGCGGTCATCTCCTTTGTAATTAAGTATGGAACAATTCGAAGAAGCCTTCGTCAACACAAAACTCTAGGTGTATAATGACAGCTACTTCTCTTTAAACTTATATACAACTTAGAAGGGTATAAATACCCAGTATTAAAAATTTCATGTGCTCTACTCACGTCTCATGTAATGTTTGAATACAGTTATTGAAAGTAAAGCTTTGATATACTGTATTTTTTAGAATGGCTTCAGTCCGTTAAATTCTATGAGCTGTCAATTGAATTGAAATTTTTATTTATTGCTTTTAGGCATCTAAGGCTTAGGCCATCTTTGAGCTGTAAATTTTTAAAACCCACATGCTCCAGGTGGGATACTAAATGTGGTGGATGACGCCTGAGATCACACGACAAACGCTGTGACTATAATTCGAAACATCTGGAAGTTCCACTCATCGCTCGATCATGAGCAGATAAAATCAGATCTAATTCAACAAGGTTCAAGTAAACGATGAACAACTAATCTGCGTTTTCTGACAGTCTAATAATAATCATTTAACAAAACCATTGTTTTCATTAGAAGTGAAAAGTCGGGAAAATGGTGGGACGGAATTTCTTTAGTTTAGAATTCGGATTAAAGTTCTCAGTACAAAATTATTAATAATTTTATGTAAATAAAATATTGTATGCATAATTCTGAAGTAACAGGTGCTTACATCGTTATTTTATAAGCAAATCGTACAAATATTTTTTTTTTTAAATCCACTACTTAATATATTAGTATGTATCTTACATTCACTTTTTCACGCTTAAAAAAAAAGATAAGATAAATTATACATAAGCAGTTCTCTTATGGATTATGGATGAACTTTGAAATCAAGGGTTACATGAGTGATTATTTTAAAGTGTTTTCTTTTTTTAGTACATTGACTACTAATTTTTTAAGAATATTTGAATACCAAGTTTGTTATTTCTTCTTTTAGTCTAAGCTTGCTATTGTTATATTGTATAACCTTTTTTTATTGAACGATTAGGTGCGCTAGCCGACCTGGTAGTCGTGTGGGTTTAGGCGCCAAGCCAGCGACTAGAAGGTCTCTAGTTCGAATCTCGGCTCGGACATGGATGTTTGTGGATTTTAGTTACTTAACAGCTAATGGACTCCAGACAATGAACTGATGTCATTAGTTACTAAAGTGGTCCAAAAATATGAAATTTACCCACTTTTTTTTAATACCAGATAAGATGCGTTAGTCAGAAGAATATGTTATAAAAAGAATATTGGTCTCCATCTTTAAAATTAGTCTCCCAGAGTTGATTGTTCGTGAAATTCCTGCCCCAATATATCTGTAAAGATTAAATGACATTGATCTACAATATAAATGACGAATAAAACTATATTTCACTTTAATGCTACTCATTATTTCTTCTTCGTTCCAGAAACAAAAATCCACGATGAAAACTAATATTCCCCCCCTCCTGCAAGATATAATCAAAATATCATGGAATAATGAAATATCACAAATGGATTGCAGCAGTAAAGCTAATGAAATTTTGTTAGGTAAAGATTAATCAGAATCATTGACATCAATTCATGCTTAATTATCTACAATACGGAGACAACTCTCAATAATATAATACTATAACTGTTTATAAATTAGTAGTGTCTCCGGTCAGTGACTGGTCTCATTTGTCGCTCATAAGCGAGCCCGGGTTCCATTCCCAGTTGGAACACGTTGTACGCAGAGGCTTGGAGAATGTTAAAACCACTGTAGGTCTCGTGTTTAAAATGTAATCTTTCGATAATGCCTAACAACAATTTGTTTATGTTGTCCAGAACTCTGTCTTTGGGTAATAGACTTACCTCCGAATATAACACAATTCATCAATTAGTTAAAAAATCTGTAGTTAAGAAACCGAATTCCCCGAAAATACAATTTCTAGGTAATATAAGTGTATTTTTTGTAATGCACATTACATACTTAAAACAACTCAAAATTCCCTAAAATCAGTTAATTTCTACCGAAAGAAATGTTTACGTTTCTCGTCAGCAATTATAGAAGTTTTATTTTTGCTTACCGTTCACAATTCTTGTGAATAATAATTTAAAAAAATAATCATCTAATAGAAGACTGCAATTTTAGAAAAAGAAAAACATGCAGGTAAATCAACACTCTTAAAATTCCGGAAAAGTGGACATTTATCCACAAATCCCTAGTTTTTTTTTGTTTTTTTTTTTCTTCAGTAGAATAAAACTTTGAACGAAAATTGCTCTTGACCAACCTGCACCTTTCCATATTTCATATCTCTACGAGAAACCTTTATAATCCTTAATCGTAGGACACCACTAACTCGATTACGCCATAAGATTGACTTCAAATGTTCGCCTGCCCCTTCAAATGTTCTTTCTTAACACATAGAATTAGAATAAACGATATTAATATTTGAAGAAGTTTCATTAAAACGTATTGAACATAATAATATACATGCCTATGGCAAATTATAGTGATCATGGAAAAGGTTCTCGGAATACAAAGTCAGCAAGTAATTACAATAAAATCACAATACGCAATACTTTTGGTCAGTGGCGACTCGTCATCTCGAAACCAGGTGAAGTAGTACCAAAATACACCCCGATAAATAACGCTTATTAACAGCTATCCTGGATTTTTAGGGTTAGTTGAAGTACCCATAATTTCAGTTTTCACTACGTATGAACAAAAAATTAAATTTAAAAAATCCCCGGATAGAACTCTTTGAAAGTTTGAACTCTCCAGGCTTGAATTTGTAGAAAGAGCATTTTAATTTTGCACAACGAAGAAATACATTAGAGACATATGCAGGTAGTGCTGCCATCTGGCGTTCACACTACCCTTAAAGTGTAGAAGACCACTGTTTCTACACCGTGGGAAAGAGTAAATTAAATACTCTACCATCTGTTAATATTTATCATTTTTTTTTAAATATACAACACATTAAAAGAAACAGGGTTGCGCATTCAGTTTAAATTAATACATTAAAAATAGTCATACAGCCAAGTATTCAGCTGAAACTAACACATTAAAAATTGATTGGAAGGAGAAATAATGTGAAGGAATTTACATGGTGACAAGAAAAAAGGCTACTTAAAATTTCAAAGTACGGCTACTTGGCAAAGAAACCTATTCTTGGAATTTTCTTATATACCGAAAGATTGAAATGGTCTGCTGTGTCATTTTGCTATTACAAGTTCAGTTTTCACAGAGATTATGATTGACATTTTTTCCCCACTTCTTTGTTCCATAACACAAAAATATTTTTAACGAGCTTTTTTTTTCTTCCTTTAAGTTTTTTTTTTTAAATTTCGTTAGTATTTCTTCCCCTCTCTTCATCGCATTTTCTTCCGATTCTCTTCTTGATGCTTGCCTTGAAATTGAGAGTGAAGAAGGGAGTCTTCGAGGACTTGTTAACTTCCATGAATTTGCAGAGTCGTGACATGATCTAGATCCTCTGAAGCTCAAAGACCAAAAGTCCCGCCCTCCAAGAAACTTACGCACACACACACACATACAGATTGAGAGAGATGTTGGGGGAGGGGGGAATACACAGACAGACAGATGGAGAGTGAAAAGTAATCATTGATGTGCCACTATACAATAGTAGACAATTACCAGCAACGAGCGATGTTAGAGGTCATTTCGTGGGGACTTAGTATTTATAAAGTGTCAGACAGGTCACTTCATGTCCTTTGATTAAGGCAGCATCTTCCTTTTTCCTTTCCTTTACATCAGATTTGGTCGTGAAGTCCAACTAAGTGCTTAATGCATACTTGAAGGAAGGTATAATGAGGGACTGATAAAAGATTTTTGAAAAAACGCAGAGCAATTTCTCAAGGAAACGAAGTAATAGGAAGCTTTTCTTTCTTCAGAGTAGAACCGAAGAAGAACCTTCCTTTTCTTTTTCCAGTTTTTGTTTTATTTTTTCAACGGATTTGGAGATAAACAAGATAATGCAGTTGAACCAGAGAAGAAATATTTTAAAACTGTAATCCTACATCAATAAGCTGAAGTCCTACAGCTGATAATGCAAAGTGTTGGCGTTAAATTGAAGCTACGGAAGTAGAGAAACGAGCAGATTAGGAACATGTTTCCGAAGAAAAAATTGAGTTCCAGTGTAGTATACTGTTTGGAATGTTTGAAAACGTTTACGACGATGAGTCAAAGGCTCGAAGCACTACCCAAATTGAAAGGAATAAAGTTCTAGAGATTTAATATGGATCATCAATATACATACTTTAAAATATCACCGATCCATTATATTAATCTCGTGTTTTGATCTTTTCAATATCTACGTCGACTAACTTCTTCCTCTCTTGATTGTTTACATGAAACAAGATGGTCAAATATTCCCATATACTGACTTCGGTTTACACACTTTATATTCTTTCCTGGCTTTTTCACAAACGTGTTCGTTTTAGCCCATCCTCTCTCATTCCTTCCCTCGCAATGGATCCTGGCTCTTATCCTCAATCACTTGGTCTCAGAATGGAAGATATACCTTACGAAGACTCTTCCTTACGAGGAAATTTCGAATCCACCCTGTTTCATTCTTATTCTAGGAATGAGTCTAACGCTCGAGTTTAGTCACCGCTGGAGCTTGACTCGCTGGGACCGAGTTGCAGCGTGAGTTTCTCTGAGCAGCGACTCGACTCGACTCGACTCGGGCACATAGTGAGCGCCAACCCCACTCGACTCGAGCACATAGTGAGCACCGACTCGACTCGACTCGAGCACATAGTGAGCGCTGACTCCACTCAAGCACATGGTGAGCATGGACTCGACTCGACTCGAGCACAATACGAGCACCGACTCGACTCGACTCAAGTAGGTACCGAGCACCGACTCGAATCGAGTGGAGCGAGTCGTTTATATCCCTAACTTGTTATGATAAATGCTAACTTTCATCCTAACTCATCTTCGCTTTCGCAGTGGAAGTTAGTCTTCATTCTTATTCACCCTTACACTCGCACTGGGGCTTATTCACCCTTGCTCTCAAAATGAAAGTTATCTGTTGTTAGAAAAGCTGGGTTTCATCCTCACTCATAGTAGCTTTCATGATGGACGCTTGCCCTAGTCTTACCCACCCTTTGTTTTCACAATGAAAGTTATATTTCTAGCGAAAGAAACTGCTCGCCCCACGCTGGAAGTCAGTCCTTACATCTATGTCCTTAACGAATTTTTCTATTATTATTAAAATCGCAGTTTTTTTTTTTCGTGTACCTGTTTGAAGTTCTGTTACAGCAGAGTGTTTGGTGAAAATTATTGTTACTGCAGAATCGATCTGTAAAAGTATTAATATTTTTACAATACCTGGATTTTTTTTTATATATCTATATTTTAACATAGAACATACAATACATTTCGAAACTTCAGCAGTTTCCTTGTTTCAACTGTTAGTTGGAGAAGACATAAAACTCATATTGTTAACGTTCCAGGGCGACAGATTTTGTAGATACAGAAAACAAGCAGACATATCGACTTTTGTCAAAATTGCGTTTGTTGTACGTATATTGGTTTGTATAATTCTAATTTCATACAATGTATGGCTTTACTAGTTTTATACAATATATTTTATAATTGTATAATTTATAAAGCTCAATAATTTGTGTTTGATAAATTAAATTTGATATTTTCTGGACACTTTCAACTTTCTTTCTTCTTTCTTCAAAATTAAGGAAAAAAGAATCGATATATCACCTGCTTACGCTTTGCTCTTATTACAAACTAAACGTAAAAGTCTACCATATTTACTCGAATAAAAGCGGTTTTTTTTAATGTAGGGCCAAAATTTTTTGAAAGGCGCTTATAATCGCATAATATGTTTTTGAACAAGTGATAGATATAGACTGGAAGGTTCCAAGCCTCGCCCAACACTGAAATATACAGAATGGATAGAGGTACTAACTCTCTCTGGATAGATACTTCTATCGAGTCACTGGTTTTGTAGCCAATGACGAGCTATGGGTGAATATATTCGCATAATAAACGGATTCTCAAAATCGATCGAAATTTATCAAGGGTCGCATATATTCGAGGAATGCTTGTGTATATTCACGTAAATACGGTAAATATCTTTTAGCCTACGATGAGAAAAAATATGTAATCCTTTAATGTTTTCTGTAATTTTGGGTAGAAAAAGAAACTCAATGAATTGCTAAAATGACATGAATATTGTGTATTGAAGTAGCTACATAATGACTAAATATAGTGACTATATTCGTGGAAGTTCTTTGATAAACAGTTTATATATATATATATATATATATATATATATATATATATATATGTATATATATATATATATATATATAAATTCGACTCAATAATTGAGCAGTTTTTAGTTATATTTTCACAGTTCTGAAAAAGAACTACATACATTTCTGATTGTTTTATAGAGTCCCGTTGAAATCGAGAGGCATTTTACATAGTATATGAATAAAAAACAATAATTTGATGATTCATAGATAATCAAATAGACAGAGTACTGCCAGCTTTTACAATACCTAAGTGTTAATTTACTTGACGTTCTATGAAGATGAAAAAAAGTAAAAAAAAAAAAAGCAGTATGACAATGAGATGGTACTGCAACGTGGTGCAAGGAGGTAAGATAAATGAGTTCTGGGAAGGATGTTAGCACACAAGTTTTTTTTTACAACCTACGGGAATATAAAACACATGCCAAGAGAATACAATAGTACGTAACAAAGTAGCCATGTTCGTCACAACTTCTGAAAAATATAGCTCCAAGCACCTGACTAGTGTATGTGTTTGAAAGCACGATGATCCGACGACATCTGTGTACAGGCAGAAAACGAGCGAGATAGAGAGAGACATGTTAAAAAGTTTAAGAATGGCCTTAGCGCATTGTTAGCGAAGGGAAAACACGTCTTGCTGGGAGGTTACATACACATACATACATACACACCACATACAAAACATACATAGACACCAAAAGAGAACTCTTGTCGCTACAGAGATCATTTGCATGGCGTCCTTGGGTAGAAAAAAGAAAAGACGGTAAACAAATCTTGGTAGAATCATAACCATCTTCAAAGTGATAACTCGTTTACAACATTTACGTTTGTGTTTAGTATAAATTTTACTCCGCGCCATTTTTGTCCCTTCTTTTCCTTAGGAGTACTTTTTCATCCTTTCCATTCTGCTTGTCAACAATGCTTATTGTCAACCATACACATATTTCTTTTTTTAATATTGTCTTTGTAGTTTCATGGTTTTGGTATGATACCCAGTAAACTGAACATAGCTTAAATTGTATCTATTTCCTTAAAAATAAAGATACCTTTGTATCTAAAAAGGAAAATCACAGACTTCATTTCCTAATTAAAATGTCACTCGAAAAGCACTATTTAGAGATGAATCCACACTATAGACTTGATTTTCTTTGAGCGTTTTTACTCAAACTTTGCCCGTCTCAATTATATGAGTACAATGCTTTAAAAGAATCCACAAATGTCCATGCTCCTGGTTAGATTCGAACTTCCAACCTCGTAAACGGAGGTTCAGAGATGAAATTGTACCATAATTTTAGCAGGGAGCTTCCAGTGTCGACATAACCTGAAAATATGTGCCCCTAATATTATGAACGCTATGTTAAGAGTTGCGTCTTCATCATCAAAATGCAGAAGAAATTATTTAAAAGAAGTTGATAATTATCAGCAATCATCATGTTCGTATGCTTCGCGCTAGTTTATGCCAGGAAGTCTCAAGATAAACCTCCAATAATTTTAATACTGAGACTTCATTTTCTATGCAGTAATAATACTTTCAGAGTATGATGTTAGATGCACACTTTATTATTTTTACACTTATTAACAGCGCTACTTGGCTACAGCGGCTTGCAAAATAAGCGTCCAGTTTAAGGTTCATATAAAGGAACGATCTCCACAACAAAAGATGGCAGCACTATCTTCGTATATGTCTAATGTATTTTCATTGTTGCAAGAAATTTCAATGCTGCTCCTACAAATTCAAGGCTAGAGAGTTCTAACTTTCAGGGAAGAAAGTTCATTACCAATTCAAGAGTTCGATCAATGCCGATTTTTCATTGTTGAAATCGCTTGATTGTTGTTGTGAATATCAAAACCTATAACAATGAAGCTCTTTCAACAATGAACAAAAAAGAAAATTAAATGTCGTCATTGATCGAACTCTTGAATTGGTTATGAACTTTCTTTCCTTAAGTTAGAACTCTCTAAGCTTGAATTTGTAGGAGCAGCATTGAAATTTCGTGAAACGATAAAAATACATTAGACATATACGGAGGTAGTGCTGCTATCTTTTGTTGGAGATCGTTGCTTTACATTAACCTTGACATTGATTTTCATACATTTCTAGGAATGTCATTGTTTTATGTGGTTAATTCGAGAAAAAATAACTCAATACCCCCTTCAGTACATTGCATGGCATCGTGAAAGTACTTAAGCGAAAGCTTTGCAAACTGTATTCTTTGTAATACTAATTATTATTATAATGAAAATTTCCATAAGAATTTTGTTACCTTAGTTATTAAAATAATCTTTAATTCTGACAGAAAAATACTTCGTGAAGCCTTTATATCTCCTTTTCAAAGTAACGTGATGAAACAATGATATTCCTAGAAATGAATGAAAATCCACATTAAATTCGACCTTATTTTGCAGACTGCAGTAGCCAAGTACCAGTTCCTCTTAACTTAACTTGTTTTTACGCATCACACAACGTTTTGACTCCTTCTATACTCATCAAATATTCTTAAACAGAAGGGGAGACTGCTGTACATGGAACACTTTTTACGTTTTCCAAATTATAATTTTAGGGATATTTATTTTTTCAATTCGATGGCTGTGCTCTTAAACTCTGAGGTTTTCTGAGTTAAATTGCTTCAGAATTTCGCTTCTGCTTGCTTTCTTTAACAGTGTTATTTTATCTTTGAAAAACTCCTAGCAAAGTGTTCTATGGTACAAATGCTATTGTAGGTTGGAACACATTCTGTTGTACCTTGAAATATGCAAATATTTTCTGTAGCGTTTCATAAACCTTCGCATCCACCCCTCTCCAGAAATTTCTCCATTATCCCAATTCTTCGGATAGTGTCTATTGTTAGCGCGAGCATATCTATAGGCTAGTTTTCGAATGCCCTTTCTGGTGAGTCCATAATTCAGTCTCACCACATTTATTAAATACAATTCTCTCCTCTTCTTTCGGACTAAACACCTTGTGGACATCATATCTAACAGAATACGGAAATGTTTCTTTTCATGATTCCTTAAACAATTTCAGATGTCTAGATAATATGGCTAGAGACACTTTGATCACTTTACATGCTTAACAGAGCGAAATACTTTTCCCAGACCCGGACCAAAACTTAACACGATTTATCGTTTTAGATCTGGTTAGTGTACCTTGGAATGTGTTCCAAGGTACAACATGTGTATCTGTTTCATGGTACAACAGGCTGTCTACGAAATTATAACGGTAGTGGCATTTATTGTAAATACTACATGTAGAAGGGAAATCTATCTATGCCATACAAGAACTTACCTAATTCTCTTGTAGACGGTTATTATCATAGATGACAGAAAAGAACTCCAATAACGGCAGCACAAAACAAAGATGACATTTGTAAACAGTTACTTTTAACTATAGAGAAAGTTTGTTTCCAATTCATTCCACACGCAGCCACCTGAACACAACGAAAGCCGTGAAGTTACAACTTGGCAAGCTTGACACATGATATAGTTTACGGAGTAGTCTCTAGATAGCATAGGCAGTCAGAAATACAGTATGTTCCAAGGTACATTATGCTCAAGGTACAACAGTCTCCCCTACACTTGGTAATGACTGCAGAAGTAGTCGAAACGTTGTGTGATGTTTAAAAGATATGAATTTAATATGTGTAAAGATAATAATTGTGCATTTAAGATCGTGCTGTGAGAGTATCATTATTGTTTAAGAGATGATTATTGTTTGTACAGTACGTGACGCTAGATGTTATTTAAATAGATTGAGACTTTGGTTCATTTACCATAGTTTTTGGTCCACACACCGACGAACACTTGAGAAACTCGATTATTATGAAATGTGAAGACATTCGGCAATGAACTTAGCTGTGGAAATTTAAATTTTTGAGGTTCTCAGTGTGTAGCACGTCCGATGCTGTCCGTTGTAGAAAGAGACGTTGTTAGACATGTTACCATCCTGACATTTGGCCAATGTGATTGAGGTGAAAATCTTAGTCAAGTCGTGTGACGTGAAAGTTCCCATTCGCAGGTGTCTTTTCCATTAGACTACAAGGATTGAGTAAAAAAGTAGCGGTGTACCGTACAGTTAAGCCTGGTGACTGTTTCGTCTCTAGAATTCGAGACACTGAAAAATGTGATACCCAGCCTGTTATTGTCTGTTGAATATAAACAACCACAAATTAGTTTGTGGTACAAATTTGGAGAGTACCCAAAACCTTTTGGTGACTCTTGTTTTATCTGACCATTACTACAGTTTAAAAAATCATCCTGCTTCCAGTAGCGTCTAGTACAGACCTTCCGGATTTTTAAAACCCTTTAGTCTTTAAGACAGCGTATTAAAATACATGACAACGTATTAAAGTCCATGGACGAAATAAATAGTGCAAGGGAAAATTGTAGCGGAAATCACAGATTGTTCTGGATTTGTCAAATGACGGTGAAGAAACTTCGAGTGTGAAATGTCAAATGTCATGGAAATGCAAATAGTACCCAAATGTTATAAAGATAGCTTATAGTGTCACTAGAGTAAAATCAGGCAGGTAGAAAGGTAGCGTTACGTGATTTAAAACGGCCGGGTAAAATGCTTGTAGCGTCACCAAATAAAAAAATTAAAAAAATCCAAGGTAAATCGAAAACGCTGGTTTCAAACCTGAAGTAAGTTTCTCTTTAGATTATATCTGCTTTCGTTGGATCGCTATCTCGCGGTACGACAGAGAGACGGATAATGGACAGAGCAAAATTGTAAAGTTCGTACACGATATTACAGTGTTGTCGCTAAAAATAAGTGTTTCGTGAACTCCTGTATTAAGAAAGTATGTCAACCTTTTTTTTTTTTTTTTTATCGAATAAATTTTTCTGTAATTAGGCCATTTAAGCATAAAACGCTTACGCAAAACCCGAATTTCGATCAAAATGACAGAAGATTTCGTTTTAATTTTGTACTGATTGACTGTAATGTAAAATACCTAGACCTGCAGGCGGGATTCTAGCTTTGCTAAGCTATTCGTCCTTATGACAAAGAAATATATTAGTTGGAAATGATAACTTCTTATAGAATCGGCTATAGTATAAGACCCAATTTAAAATATTATTTATTCTAGATTGCAATAAAGTTTCATTGGTTTTGGTTATGGAAAATGAAAGGAAGCAAATATTTGGGTGTGTTATCATGTTTTCTTTAGTACGATTTACTTAAATTGAGGCTGCTTTCAGATGTGGCAAACGTGCTCAAGTTATATGTGTAATAAACTTAGATTGTTTTGGAATGTCTTAATTTCTTTGATTTGTCCTCTGAAAGTTTTTGATTTGAAGCTTAGAATTTATTAAGGTTTTACGTTGTTTGGTTCTTATTTTTGTGGTTGAAGTTTTTAAATTTAGTGGATGGTTGCTTCATGACGTAAAGATGACCGTCCGTTGACTGATGAATGGTAAGTCTTCAGTGAAAGATTTCTTCTGAAGCTAAGTTAATGGTTTGAGTAATTTTGGAAAGTGATTACATTATCTTGCGGTATTCCTAATGTTAGAATAGAGTGATATTTTCTAAGAATTCTTTCAGTGTTTTGTTTATGAAATTTTCTGTACTTGTAATGGTTTCTGCTTCTGCAAGAATTGCACTTTCTGTATTAATTGATGTATCAGAAGTGTCAGTTTAGATCAGATCAATTGATTCAGGAAAAGCAGGTTCAAATTTTGTTTTGTTATTCGTCCTATACATTTTTTGTGGCAAGAAATTGATCCTGTTAGTTGGTCTTTTCGAATAATTTGATGCGCCGGTACGATGACCTTTAACCTTGTAAGTCCCGCAGTAGTTCCGATTTGGTGTAATTTTACAAGTGTAGCTCATGTGATTGCTACCACATTTGAAAGTGGATGGTTCATTTTTACAGGGTTTATATCTGTGATAAAGCTGACAAGTGAAACAGGGAGACGATCTTCCACTGGAATGAGATTGCTCTATACTTTGTGTTTCGTGAAGCCGATTGCTAATCCACTTGTTATCAGGTAACTGACCAATTCAGTTTTTTTTTCTTTTTATGGATAATTGTATTAGAGGAAAAGGACCCTTGTCATTGCGAATTCTAGTAATATTAGTAACCGTAGTTTCCTTTCCCTAATTAAATGGTGCTTCTGAAAGATTAATTTGAGACTTGTTTGTTTTACAGCTGGATATGACGTCAGTTTTAAATCGGAAAGCCTGCTTTGCATTAGTTTGTGGAAAGTCAAGGTGTTCTTCAGTTCCGGTTTTATATTCTTTAAAATTACAACATATTTTGAGTGTAGATTATTATCCATATTGGTAGTTTCTACAATTGATTCGTTATCATTTTCCTGATACTGTTTGTATGCTGTACATCATTGTTTATGCTTGTATAAATATCCATGCGGGGATCGGATAATTTAGATGGGTGAATACGGACTTGTTTGGATTTGAGAATTGCTTACTTTGGGTGGGGAACTGCAGGTGGGTTTAGGAGAGGTATGACTTGTCTTTTGTTTTGAGGTTACAGTATTGTCTGCGCTATTAATAAAAATTAACATAATCGCGTTTTCTCAATTTTGTACATATTTGGAGCTCCTTTTCAATTTACGCGCTAGCCCGTTCGCTTTGCTTGCGACTTGGTCAACTATAGCCAATAGAAATACGCCACGTAATCCCCCTATCGTCTACTGGAACAAATCACAAGCAAAATCACGCGGATAGCTCGTTAACGAATAGGCTCCCATGTGATTTGTTCAATTAGCCAAGAGGAGAATTGCGTGGTGTATTTCTATTGGCTAATCGACCATATCGCAAGAGAACCACGCGGCTTTATTAGATATCAGTTTTTCTTCCTAGTAATTGTTTCTGATTCTTCCGCTGTTTTTCTTTTGTTTTGTGATAAACTTTATTTTCATGTGGACCAGTTTAGTAACTTTGGACTTCGACCCGTCATGATTCGCCTTTAGCTGTTAAAATCCACACCTATGCCCCTGCCAGGACTCGAACCCGGGACCTTCGAGCCGATGGCCTACCGCCGCAGACCGCCCGGCCACCCGGTCGGCTTTTCTTTTGAGAGTTGACACATGCATACTGAAATTATTTTACAAGAATATACAACTATAATGTAAATACGTAGGGATGGGTGATTTTTACTGATTGAAAACATACGCATTGCTACTCGAATGCTCGAAAGAATAAATATTTAAATTGTGTAGACTATTTCCAAAACATCTCTTGTCCATGAGCAAAAAAATGTTCTGAAATCGATTAAAAAATATCCTTCTTAATTTTTAAAGCTAGGAACAAATTTCAGTCATTAATATCTCAGAAATTATGGCAGAAGTTTTAGTTTATCAAGCTTTTCCATTTAAAAATAAATAAAATAAAATTAAATTAAATTAAATTTAAAAAAATAAAAATTATTTTACTGATAATTTCTGTTTCTGTCCTTCACTTTCTTATGACAATTAGATGAGTTTGCAAACGTTTTGGAATCATAAAACCTTATTAATACGTTAGAAAATAATTAAATGAACTTAATAATTTAAATATCTCAATTTTATATTTTTGTGGACAAGAAACCTTTTGAAAATGGACTTCACAACTCTTCGTTAAAACTGCAATGAGATACAAGTCCGTACTGCAGTGACAACAAAATAAACTGAAGAATACAAATCTACAATGCGTGTAGAGAAATAGAGGAGCTTGTATATAAAACAAACAAGAACGTAAAATTGTAACGAGAACGTCACCTATTAACACCTTTACTTTGCCATTGAAAAGCTAAAACTGTAATGCGAAATATCCAAAATCTTCGTTAAAAACTACAAGGACATATATCAGTCGAGATAGACCTAAACGAAAAATGGAATCATCAAATATTTAGGTGTATAAAAATGAGAAATCATACTCCTAAGCAGGATCGTAGCCATCCGAAAACCGTAGGGGGGCTAGGTCAAATTTACGGGGGGCTATAGCTATGACAATATTCACACATTCATGTTATACATATTTATGTAAAGTATTGGTGGGAGATCAGAAAAATTTTAGGGAGGCTGAGCCCCACTTGTCTACGAGCCTGCCCCTGGGTCAAATTAACCAAATCTCCTGCTTCCAAAAGTTAACTGAATTTTTGACGTTCACTGAAAATCAAAACACACCTAAAGTACACATTAAGTTCACAATATGTCCCGAAAATGTTCACAGTGTGTTCCAGTTTTAGCACGTTATTAGTGCACAATGTATGAACTTACCATTCGAGAAGTTAATATGAACTACGCCACATTTTTAGTGCATGACATATACACTTCTGGTGTACTGATACACACTTTATGCGCAAGAAGTTCGTTTAAAATTGATAAATGTACTGAAAGTGATCTCAAAATAAAGTGTAGAAAATGTAAACTCCAGCAAATATGAACTTAATGTGTACAAAACGTGCACCGTGGCCAGCAGCTAGTAAAAAGACACATTGAGCACACTAAAAACACATTTTTTCGGTAGGTTCACATTAAGTTCACATTCGTTCAGAGAAAGTTCTGTTTTGGTGAAGGTTTTTGTGCTTTTTGTGCCAGGAGATTTCCAGTGTTCTAAACAGCCTGTGAGCTTCTAAAGATGGGTTTTGTCACAGGGCTCCGAATAATTTTGTTCAGTGACTCCCCATTACCAGGATTAATGTAGAAAATCCGAGTGTTATTGAAATATCAATCAGTGCAGAAGAATGTCCTGATATATATGAAGAACGGTCACGGACTACAACGAACGAAGGGACAAGAAAGAGAATGCGGACACTTTCAGGAACGTTATTCGTGCAGAGGGCTTATGTCCGTTCACAAGACATCTTGTTATTTCTGTAAATTATCGAAACAAGTTTTCAACGCGACATACACGACTTAAGCATGTTTTCCTTTTACAAGAACATACGCTATTAAATTTTGGTTAACGGTACGAGAAAGAGAAAGAAAAGAAATCGTTGCTAAACTTCTACTCATAAACAGGGATCACTGGAATCATTACAGTAGCTGGACGGTGCAGTTGCAGTTTTCATCCATTCTGGTTTTCAAGACGTGGCCAGTTAATATGACTGCATTTATCATCTTCTTCTTTTTATTTAAGGAGGCGTGATTGCATGCTTACACAAACATGCTATTTGCAATGTGACCTGCTCTGTTGGTGACATCTCTAGATTCACAGCCATAAAAACAATTTTCGTAGAGAACTGGTTACTCACATTCAAAGACGAGTAGGAGGAACTTAAGAAGGTTGGTACTGTACAGTTTGAAATGAATCACACATCAAGTCAAATACTTTTTTGTACGTAGGATTATAGAAAAAGTAATCGAGATGAACCTACTATTACCGATCCAGAGATTGGTCTATACTGTTGCAGCTTATGGGCAACAGCTGCAGTTTTACTTATCATACTTCCCCCTTCCCTGACGCACACGATATTCTTTCATTGTTATTTCTCTTTAATGATCCCCTGTAAAGATTTTATATTTAACATTGGTACGAAAATTAATTTTCTAATTCTTTTGTTCGTTTACACATTTAATTATCTAATATAAAAATAATTACATTTCAAAAACTTGACGGGGGGGGAGGTAAACTAACAGCGACTGGAGCGTTGCCGATTTGCTATGGAAACCCGAAGTGAGAGAACGGCTGCAAGGAGCTCAGTTTTAATTTTTTATTTAGTAGTCAAACTGACATCGCTGTTGCCTTAAGAGCTATAGTATACTCTTAAGTCGGGACGGATAAAAGTGATTACCGGAGCCGGTGCAAGCGAAGCAAGTGGTCGCTTGGAGTGCCGAGCTGCTGAGGAATCGCTACGTCATTCTGGTATACATTTTAACCAAGATTTGAATAGGTATTTTGTAGTTATCAAAAAATAACAAAAGTTAAGTATTCTTCTTTATTTAGTACATTCACATAAAAACAGTTAATACGGTCATGATGATTTCTTCCATCTTTTTTTCGCCTTTATTTTAGTGTTATGTGAAACCTGGTAGCCAGCTCTTCCATTTACGCCAGTATATTTTTTTGTAGGAGTGGAGTTTCTTCGGTTTTTTGTTCTTTTGCAGTTATATCTAGTGTGCCAGCGTCTACCGATTTTGTTTTTGCTGTTATAATGTTCTGTATTTTTGGCGCTTTAACGGTATTCCCGGTTAAATTTGCTATTTTGTACTGTGATTCTTTATGCGCTCATGTGTGTGTGTGTGTACTCCTTTTTGTCACAATCTGAGGTTTTCCACGCGCTAGTCTCTTTTGCCGATGCTTCGGTTTCCGTGTGTACGTGAATCGCGGTTTCTTTGGCTTCAATCATCTCGTAGTAGTGTATGTCACAAGAATCCCCCTTGTCCTGTTTTCCAGTTTTCCCTTCTTCGATTTGAATGAACCTTCCACAGTTGACAGTCTTCAACGTGAAAAGAAATAGGGTGAGCTCCTACATTTCGCAAACTTTATCTAGATGCGACGAGATGCTTGGAAACTTATGGGTTTACATTAGTGAAAAAATACGAAAAGTCACTCAACATCCTCACATTTAAGCCGAATGGTGCTAAATTTTACTCCTAATGGCAATCGCACAGCCGCCACATTGAATTCAACTCAAAAGTAGGAAATACGAATGGGGTATTGCGTAACGAAATTATACTAGAATTTTAGGAGGAATGCAAATTTATACATGTTGTCAGTTTCACTGTACCCTGTGAAAAGTTATAAAAGAAGCAATCTAACTAAATTCTCTGTTCCCAAGCGTGACAGTAGAACTTTGAACCCTTGAGTGAGTGCGGATTCAGTGGAGTGAACCTAGATCATTCTAATGTTAGTTGTAGGTAAAACTAATATAGGTTCGATTCCCGTGCAGGCTTCGTTTCTTTTTAAAGATGAAAACAATATCTTCACTGACACTAGACGTAGCTATCGCCTCATTGTGACATGTTTCGAAGAAAAAAAAGGAGCGAAAATGTTAGGTATTTCATGGCATACACAAACTTAAAGAAATGGGATACGAAGAAAATTATGGAAATATATATATGGAACTTCAGAAGGTGTTGACTCGTGAAGAGGAATACAATATTAAAGGCTCAGAACTGTACCATGAACTACTCACTCTACCATCTGTGCTGTCTTCTGGAAACTCTTCTACAGAAGTATTATGATACATTATCAGAAACGGTCTTATGGATACCTTTCCCAATGGTTTTATGTTCCTTTGAGTTCTACTGACGTTGCCAGTATCAGACATATCAATATCAGTACGGATGGGAGTTTTTCAAAGCTTAAATTGATCAAAACCTGTTTGAGATCAACCATTTCTCAAGAACATTTATCTGGTGTGACCACTGTGGCAATTAAAATCATTTACTAAATTCGTTAGATACAAACAATATTTTAAGGGAATTCGCAAAATGGAAAGCTGGAGAAGTTAGATTTTTGAAAATTGAAATTAACCATAGTACATTTTTCTCAAATTGAATCTACAAGTTCATGGACTTGTCTAATTAGTTTAAAAAAGAAGTGAATGATAACCTAGTGCTTTGTATACCTTTGAATGTTAGTAGCTCTACTTCCTGTATTATTTTTGTACAAGTTACTATTCAATAATTTTTCATGATTTAAACCCTAGTTTTCTATTATATGTTCTGAAAGTATTTTCAGTTCACTTTATTTACGTTCTGTGCCTAAATATGAATGGTTAGTGTATCCGGTTCTACATAATTCCTCCATTGTTATTATTATTATTATTTTGTAAATAAGTCATTACAACTCTAATGTTTGTTTGTTTTTATTGTACTGATGCCTTGTAATCTCGTTAGCATTATCTTATTTTTTTATATTTACCTGAATAAGTAAACTCTAAGGTAATACAGTATTACTATCAAGTGATATTAAAATTGACGACAAGCTCAGAAAATTGATGGACTAATTAGCATCAGCGATGTTTGAATATCTATCTTCTGGTCCACGAAAATGGTCAAATTTTACACTTATAAAATGAAAACGTTCGTCTAGCAATTATAAAAGAAAAAAGAATATTACTTGAATTTCTTTACGGAACCATCAGAGAAGATCACGTTAATGCAAAGTACAGGACAACGGAGCTAAAGATGGGACACTTTTCAGTCTCGATTTTGTTTCCGACCATAAACAATATTTCTCAAGTCATTTTGAAGATTGATCCTTGTGCTACAATACTATTTAACTTTCACAATTAGTAATGAGATTTATATTGGTTGAACCAAATTGTAAGTAGTTGGGCCACATAAATTATGATTGGTGTGAAAATTTACACAGTCATTGTACGCTATAAAACTTGTGTATCATTATCTTCAAGTTGGTGACAATATATGTTCCAGTGCGGAAAATATCCGTGTTTTTAAGACTGAAATGTCAATGAACAATGTACACTATTCCGTGAGTCTACTTTCCCTTTCATACTTTAGGTGAATTGATGGAAAAAAAAAATTTTTTTTGAAAAACAAAAAAGTAGCATCTAGCCGGCCCTTATGACCTTTTTTTATATATAGAAATGCCTCTTGTGTTGTTTCCTAAAAAAAGATACTAAAACAATTTTCAGATATAACACAATTAAAGATCCAGTAAAATCCAGATAGCTAAAAACTTAGCTAGAGTCCAGAAAATAAAATTTCTAAATGCGAAAGATAATAAATTAGATATTCTCCATACGAAAGCTTTGCTTTTATATACCAAAGGTAAAATAAAATAATGGCTGAGCAAAGCAGTACAATTTATTTTAAAAAATTAAAATTTTTTGTAAACGTTTTCGCCGACTACCAAAACACTGTCTCACTGAAGGTTGTGTTGTGTATATGATTTAGTGTGTCTGAGGAAGCCGAGTGTTTTGGTAGTCGGCGAAAACGTTTACAAAAAATTTTAATTTTTTAAAATAAATTGTAGTGCTTTGCTCAGCCATTATTTTATTTTACCTTTAATAAATTAGAGTCCAAGGAAGAATTTTTCCAGATAGACAAAAGCACAATCAGAATTCAGTTTAGGAATTTTTCCGATAAAAAAAATGCACAATATAGGATTGTGCACAATCCAGAGAGCTAAAAGCGCATTTATTAACTAACTAACTAACTCTATGGCTTATGGAACTCGCAAGTTCATCCCCGCAGTAACAAACGTTCGCCATTGGATTCTATCCTGGGCAGTATCAAGCCAGTTTTCATCACGAACACCTACTTCTCGAAGATCTCTTCTAATATTGTCCTCCCAACGACGTCTCGGTCTTCCCAATGGCCTCTTTCCATCGGGCCTTCCAACCAGGATAGAATATAATCTTCGTTTTTCCCCCATCCGAGCTACATTCCGCATTTATATAATATAAAAAACAATTTCTGAAAATTGAAATTATTTAAGGTCTCTTGGGTTCTTACAATTGAAAAGAAAAAATCGAAATGAGGTATCAACATTCTCATTTAATTGAAAATGAGAACATCGCAGATTCTCATTTCCAATTAAATGAGAATGCTGATATCTTATTTCTAAGAAAATTGTTTCTCGGTGCACAGTAAAGACATTTTCTCAATTTTAAGATTTCTTTTCCCCCCATATAGGGTCCAATAAAGACATTTTCCAGTTAGATGGAAACAGAAAGTTGAAAAAAAAAACAATGGAGAGGGTTGAGGCAGTTTCGAGAGTGAGTAAAGTCCCTGTAAACCACTACATTGCTGGAGATATGTTGTTACAAAATAAAACGCTACTTCTAGGATAAGTAAATTTGTCCTACCGAATAGATGGAAAATATAGAATTTTATAACGCTAAAATTAATATCGAGTGAAAAGTTCTTTCTTTAGATGTAATATTGTGAAAATTACATGTAACAGATTTTCTTTTTCAATTCTTACCATACAAGAATGTAACATGGTGAGTACCGAGATTTCGTATAGGCATACATAGAGGTGTAAAAATCTAATGTGTCCGATTGACCCAACATTATTTTTTCCCTTTAAATTATTACTACATAATCCTTTTGATCTATTTATAAGTAAAATGCCATCTACCAATATAGACGATTGTTATTTATATTTACATATAAAAGATTTCGACCGCCCTGTTGGTCTAGTGGTTACCGTCGCTGACTGCTGGTCGTGGGGTCTCGGGTTCCATTCCCGGCTCTACCAAGGTGTTTTTCCAAAGCAAGAGGGTTTGGAACCCACCCAGCATCGTGATGCCATTGGGGAGCTGTTGTGATTAAAAGATAGTGGCGATCACAGTTGAGAGCTTCGGGTCTGGTCAACATGAGAGCAGTAGTCCAATTCCTCCCTCCGGGAGACGCCTCATGCAGTAGTGGATTGAATATGGCTGTGAATTATTATTAAAAAAAATCACGAAAATTGTTGTCGGGCGTAAGATGTTTATAGTGATGTGAAAATAAAGAGAGCAAGCAGTTCTTGTAATTGGTCTTCAGTCTTTCGTATCGATATGGAAGACAGAATTAGGGGAGACAGAAATTGAATAATTCCTTATTAGGATATCCCATTATTGGAATAATTTCATTTTCCTAGTAATTATTCTGATAACAGAATTATCTCGGTTACGGATATTCGAACAATTATCCGGATAACCTATAATTGAATAACAATGTAGCAGCAGTAATTTCACTGATCATACTTTATCGTAACATCAAATAATTTGGTTCATTTGTTCTTTGGAAAGTATTTGTTCTTTGGATAGTCATTTGTTCAATTATCGGGATTCGGAGAATAAAAGTATCCTGATAATTTTTTGCCTAATCTACATCATTATAATTATTGCAATAATTAAATTAACAGTTCTACTATTGGAAGGACAAACTTGATCTTCTGTTAGGAATTTGCTCCACGTTTTTTTTTCTTTGATGATATTGAGAGTCCCTACACTTCGCGATTGCATATGCGATAGCATGTAAGGATTACGATGAAGACCAACAAGTATTCAAATTATTGCTGGTTACCTCCTCCAGGTAGTATGTATGTATAATATGCGTGTGGATGTTTGTGGTTAGAGAGAGTGAGTGGGTCGTGCGACTTGCTTATTATTCGTCGCCACTGTTTGTCGGTATCGAATAGTAATAATAATAATAATAATAATAGTAGTTAATAACAAAGGCAAGTTCTTTCGTTCAGATTTAGGGAGTAGTGCAGGCTATAGGAGTGCGTGCATAAAGGGAATCTTTGTAACGGGGCGGAGGCAATCATATTGCGTATGAGTGGTAGCGGGTGTGGGATGTGTGCAAGGATGGAGAGAGAGAGAGAGAGAGAGAGAGAGAGAGAGAGAGAGAGAGAGAACCAAGTAAGAAGACAAGGGCGGAGAAAAGTGTTTTGGGGGTACCCCGCAAGGACGAGAGAAGCAGAGGTCAGCAAAGGTGAACTGGACTTGCCTTGAAAGAAAAACGTGTGTAGACTGTAGAATGAAAGAAGCATCTTTTTTAGTCTAATAGCAATCGAAAGAACAAGATTTTTGCGCTGAATTGAAGACATGTGATCAAGAAAACGACCACTCACTCTGAATTCCAAGGAGATAGAGAGATGATTGATGTAGGATACAATTTGTCAAAAAGATAATATCAGCTCGAAACTCGTTTTCGTGGACTTCGAAGACTTCTTGTCTTAAATATTTGCAGTAGCTAGAGACAATTCAGCAATTGTTTGATCCTTTTCAGGTTTCTGGTGAAGTTCCTTGCACTTTTTTAAAACTCCTGTTTGATCTGCAGTACCTTGTACTGTGAAAAAATCCTACTTCAAATGACTTCCACTTTCGAGGGAAGTTAACGAAGATTTGATTTGGTAAATAATATTAATTATTACGATTGTTTTATTAACATACATTTCCAAGATCATGAACCAGATTATTTATCATCAATTTACTGTATTTTTGGCACTACTGTGTTAGTTTATCTATTTTTACATCTATCGTGTGCGTTTATCTGTGTATACACGTGTGATATTTATTATGCAGAAAAAAATTATGTTACTGTTTATAATTTTGTTATTATATATTTCCACCTGAATAATTAGCTTTATTACAATTTCTTACGATCGCTTAAATTATCTTTCACATTTTTTAGCAGAGTTACTAATCGTCACCTTGCAATCAGAAGGTACTGTGCCCAATTTCAGTAAAAATAAAGTTAATACTACAATTAAAGACCTTGTACTGCGAAGTTTCATCACAAAATGGGCTCCAGGGGCTAGTTTGGCAACGATGCAAATTAACTAATGCTGATTTGACGTGCAATTTCAAACTTTATTTTTATTTTTTCTCAAAAGTGGACATAGTACCTTCTGGTTTTAAGTGGACACGATATATCCCTGTGTATTTTTGTGTATGGTACAGCGTTAAGTTTATTTTAATGTCCTAGTGACACAATACTTCTTTATTTGTAATAGCTTTTGCGATTTTTTTAAATATAGTTACTTATAACAAAGATTAAGAGGCAGAATAGGTTATGAATGACATTTTTGTCCTGAAAAATTATATTCTATTATATACTCACGTTTCATTCGGGTTTATGTAATGTAACTCATAGCTAATAAAACGTTACTGCTTCTCGTCATACATTATGAGTTGATCAGTGATCATTAATTAACTTTACTAAGTACAGTAATTTGTTTTGTCAATAGTTTTATTTATCATAGTCGTAAGTTAAATTAGTAGAAGGTAAGTTAAACTTCAGAAACGATTGTTGTGTTATCAATTGTCAATTCCTCTACAAAACAGTCAATGACATAGTTATGTATACCTCCAGGAAGACCATGGTCAAATGTATGCACTGAGATCGACTTTGCCAAGGAAGCTACATAGTGCAGTTTACCTCCGAGGTAAGGAAATATATATATCATCATATTCAGCCGTTTTCTATCCACTGCTGGAAGAGAGCCTCCCCCTTTTCTTTCCACATAACTCGGTCTGCTAATATCCTCATCCATGTAGCTCCTGAAAAACGCTTGGTTTCATCTACCCATCTTGCATTTGGGCGTCGTCTCGGTCCTTTCTATTCTCGAGGAATCCAATGTAGTACATTTGTCATCCATCTTCCATCTGTTCATCTAGCTATGTGACCGGCCCATCTCCACTTCATCTTCTTCGCAGCCTTGATTACATCCTCTACCTTTGTTTGTGTGCGAATCCATTAATTTGTCGTCCTGTCCCTCCTAGTTATTCCTAGCATGTTCTTTGTGTGACTCTTAATCTTTGAGTTGTTTGCGCATTCAATGTCCAAGTTTCCCAGCCGTTCATTATCACAGGTAACACACATTGATTATAAACTATATGCTTCAGACACATTGGAAGTTTGCTTTTGAAAATAAAGTGTAGTCTTCCAAACGAACTCCACGCCATTTTACATCTTTTATTTATTTCATCAGTCAACTTGGCATTCGATGTTTTGAGCTGGCCTAGGTAAACATACTCATCAACTATGCCTATTGTCTCTCCGTTAATCTTTATTTCCTTCTTTGCAGCATGTTGAGTGTACATTACTTTTGATTTACTTAGATTCACCTTAAGGCCTATTTTTTAACTCCCATTACACAGTTCTTCCATTCTGGTTTGTAGTTCTTCTGCACCTGAAGCAAACAGGACTATATCATCAGCGAACCGTAGGTGATGAAGATATTCGCCATTAATTTTTATTCCAAGTTCATCCCAGTTTAAATTTTGGAACACTCTCTCCAGGACCGCAGAAAACAGTTTTGGAAAAATTGAATCTCCTTGCCTTACCCCTTTTCCAACTTAAAATTTTTCACTTTCTTGATGTAGTCTAATGACTGATGTAGCAGTCGCGTAGATGTTTCGCAGTAACGTGATGTATGCACTTTCGATGCCTTGATGTTCAAGTGGTTTAAGTACTGCTGACAAGGAGACCGAATCGAAAGCTTTTTCAAAATCTATGAATCCCAAGCATAGTGGAAGTTCATATTCGGTAGTCCTTTCCATAACTTCATTCAATGTTTGTATGTGGTCCATTGTGCTAAATCCACGACGAAATCCGGCTTGTTCCCTTCCCTGGTTAAAATCCAAGTCTTGTTAAATACGATTTAAAATAACTTTGGTGAACATTTTGTATAGAAGTGACAGTAAACTAATTGGTCCTTACTTTTCGGCGCGTTCTTTGTTCCCTTTCTTGTACAATAAAATAATGATAGTGTTATTTCAACTTGACTGTATTCCTTTCTTCCTGAGGCACATCGAGAATAATTTAGCAAGTTCCTCTTTCATCTTTTCACCTCCCCATTTAAACATCTCTGCTGTTAGTCCATCTTCTCCTGGCGATTTTCCATTCTCCATCCCTCGAAGTACTTTATCCACTTCTTTCAATACGTCTGGGACTTCTATATCATTTTCTTCTGAATCATCATTTCCTAGTTCTTCTTCGGAGTAGTACAATTCTCTGTAGAAATTTTCAAATATTTTTATAATTTCCTCCTTATTTCGTGTTACGGTTTCGTGTGGTCTCTTAATTGCAATTATTTGCTTTTCCCCTAGCATAAGCTGCTGTTTGGTTCTCTTCAGGCTCTTATTTTCTTTGATTGTATTTCTAACAACATTTTCGTTGTATCTTCGTACATCCTCTCTTATTTTCTTCCTTACGGTTGTATTTAGTTCTATGTACTCAATCCTCTTTATGTAATTTTCCTCTTCTTTCATTTCCCTTCTTTTCTTCATCAAGAGTTTAGTTTCTTCTGAGATTTTGCTCTCTCTCTTTTTTTTTTTTTTTTTTTTGATACCTGCTATTTCCTTGGCTGTTTCTCGTATGATCTCAGTCAGTATTTTATTTCTGCTATCGATGCCTTCTTCAACCTCTAACTCTTCCAAGGCGCTGAATCTGTTGCTTAGTTCTGTCTCGAATGTCCGACTGTGTTTTCCTAGATTTTCAAAATTTTAAACTGACGGTTTTTCTCTGATAAGCTTCTTTCTCTCCAGTCTAGTATTTAGTTTCAGCTTACATCTCACCATCCTATGATCAATTGATATTTCGAAACTGTTCAGAACAGACACGTCTTGCAGAATTTCCCTTTTATTCGATAAAACGTAGCCCTTTTAGTTTTTAGTCCCATTTGAGCCTTTCCATGTCCACTTCCTCTCGGGCGGCGGCTTCTTGAAAAATGTATTGGAAATGAAAAGCTCCTTTTGGTAGTTGGAAATGTTAGTTTCTTTTGCCAAATCGAAAGTTTCCCACTATCGTGTCACTGCTATACTTAATTCCTACTTTCGCATTGAAGTCTCCCATTATAATCTTTTAATATGATTTGCTACAAAATCTTCTGTATGTCTTCGTATAGGTCTTCGATATCCTCACCCAGATGTGATGTTGTTGGAGCATGCACTTGTTTGTTCCATACTGTATCTCTTGTTTATCTTTATTACTACGATTCTACTACGTGCGATTCTATTTTGTTAAAAAAAAAGATAAATATTGTCAATATCCTTTGCTATATTTTTTAAGATATCGCAAAGGCTCATGCCTTCGAGTAGTGAAATGTTTCCCTAATTTACAAGAATGGAAAAATGGGGTCTGTGTGAGCAGGTGGTCACACAGACTATTCTTAAAAGCAAAGCGTATGGACTCCAGTTTGTATTTTATTTTCCCTTTATTTATTGTTGTTGACTGGTGGTTTTTAATTGCTTTCACAGACAATTTTGTAGCTTCATTAGTCTGATAATTCTTTATTTCTTCTTCTTTTAGGTAAGTGGTCTGTAAATATTTGCTGGAAATCTGGAAGGTAAGTACACTTCAATTCTATCGTTTAGATTTTCTTACGTTGAGTACTTTGACTATAAAGTTAAACTTGCTATTGACTAATTAATGATTATTCCTAATCGAAACGTGTAACTCATCAGGGAAAAAACATACAAATAACGAGTATTCCGAACCGTACTGGAGGTAGAAGGGGAGGGTACATGTTAATACGCGATACCATTTTCCACGAAAGCTGAAAACTCTTATCATTCCTTTATTTTTTCCCGCTTTCAGAGTTTGGTCACATGCTGTAACTATTAAAACTTACTATTCGCTAGTGTAATTATTAAAATTCTGGCATCTCTTTAGCATCCTATCCTAGGCCACTAGTAATCATAACCGCTAGTGGTGCATGAATAGAGAAGGCACTTCCAGATAAGTTTAGCGTTTTCCCTGTTCATCCTGGATCTATCTTTTTTTGCTTCTATTTCTTCTCCAACTATAGATTCAATTTCACCCATTAATACACAGAAGAGATACACAATTTTGTGTTTTCATATTTATCACGGATTACATTGAAACTTTTTACATAATTGATTTACTTACATTATAGAAGTGATAATCACCATTTAAACGTGGCCACCACGCACATTGTAGTTACGGATAATGCCGCTACATATCGTGAGTGTGCAACCGTCCACGCCAGGCTGCCAGCGTTGTTATTGTGTGAATTGGATCATTCTATAGTTGTTTTTTTTTTTTTTTTTTTCGTTTTTTGTTAGTGCTTATAAGGAGTAAGGAATTGTATTTTTAACGGTGTTCTAGCTAAATATTTCAACTTTAGCTTATAAATTATTTCAAAGTTGTGTTGTTTTAAGAATGCTTGACACTTAATTGAACAGTTGTTATTGATAAATAAGTTTTAAGTTCACGTTTTAAATCTTATATAAGTGTTCATTAGCATTAACAGAATAGACTACACATATTGTACATAAAATATAATCCATCGGCTTTACCAATAATCATTTCAAAGTATTTTAGTTTTAATTCTGTACAAAATAAAGATTAACTGTTTTCCAACGTTATTTCGCAGTAGTGTAATAATTATTGCAATGTTATTGCGTTAGACTATCGATTTTATTTACCCAATATAACTGACCACCTGGGAACATAGCGTACCCGGTTTCAAATATAAATTACGAAAAGAATAAATTATCCCTTAGAATGGATTCTTTGTCCTCTGTCCTCTCCTAATAAGATTTAAGAAAAGGGAAAAAAATCCTTCTTCTCAGTATCTACAGTAGAACCTCATTAATCCGTTACCTATGGGATTGAGGGCATGATCGAAAAGCAAGGAAGGTCGGATTATCAGAGGAGCATAAATAGTTAATACATTAGAGTCATTCAAGCTCAGCGTCAAGTGTTTACTCTTTTTAATTGCCATAATGGGACGAGTGCACTACACTGAAAGCCGCTTTTAGCACAAACAAAATGTCCACTTTGTAAAAAGTCACTGCTTAAGCAACAAACACTCTTAAAGGAAAACATCAGAATGCACTGATCGAGTGTCAGCAGCTAACTTATTCAACAAAGTACGTAGTCTTTTAAGGACAACTACAGACATTCCTCAACCTCCGCCGGAGACGGATTATGTGAGGAGTAGAACCATCGGAGGCCGGATTACCGCGGTTCTACTGTATATCAAGATTCCTACAAGGTAAAGATAATACAGTATTTTTCTCCGATACTACAGAATCGTATGGTATTACAAGTTCTTCAAATCATTGGAAACATCCACACAGTTTTTTTTATTTAATTAATTTTGTTAGTCCACCTTGAGCTGAGACAGAAATCTTACAGACATGTGTTTGGCAAATCTTCCGTTAAAATAAAGTGATGCTTTCTTCTTATACAGTACATCCCTTTCAGGGTTTCTGCCAGGATTTACAGTTTGAGGGGGTGTAATGTCAAAATTGGGAGAGTGTAAGTGAAGTTTTGTACGGTTTCTATCGATTTTTCAAGTTGGGGGAGGGGGTTGTTGATACTTTAGGTGGTGGGTCTTGCGGAATCACTGATCCCTTCAGAAACTTACATGATGATCTTCGATTGTTTTCGTTGATTTTCTCGCGAACGTTTTCGATACTTTAATTAAAGTCCTGCTCATGGAAGATCGGCAACATCGCGGTTGTACTTCGAGTCACTTCGACTGACTTAAAAAATAGTAAACTCTCGTACACCTACATTTGACCTAAAGCGTAGTCCAAAGCATAACCCTACTCGGCATCCCAGTAAAGAAGATAGGTAAGTAACCGATCAAAATTATTTTGCAGGTACCATTCTAACACTCACGTAGCGAGTCTTTTATCCGTAGTTTTACTTGAACTGACGTGACTCAATGGCATTTACGCTTCTCATGCTCAGATCACGATAGGAGGGGGGGGGAAGAATGTTGGAATGTAGTCGGTCAGGGGTTAAAGGTACCATTCAGTCATTTCACTCTTATTGTGAGCAACCATCATTATTGCCTTTAGCCGTTTAAAAGTATTTCACTTTTGCTCAGTGCTAAATCTGTCATTTCTATGTGTTATCGAAATAATGTACAGATATCTTTAGTGGGTCTATCGTAATACTGCTAAAACACGCATTTGTTACCGAAAGAGATACGGAGATTAATGCCCAAGTATGTGTATACTTGTTGGAGTACTGGAATGGGTTTTCCCTTCCTATAAGAAAACAGGTAAATGATGTAGTAGGAAAAACACACGAGGTGCCACGGAATTTTCCTTCAACAAATAACATCCTCAAAATAAAGAGCCAAATTAACTTTATTCCTCGATATTAAAATGTTTGATTAAATGTGATTGTCACTTATAAAGTCGTTCAACGGCTTCTACCACATTGCGACTGTGTCGATTCGTTTCATCCACAAGCATACAAAACCATATTAACTGTAGGGATAGCAAAAACATGACACTCATGTGTATTCTGGTCAATTTCAGGACAATTATTCTTCGTCCACTCCGAGAAAAGCTGAATCATAGTTCAACTACAGAAAAGTGCCAAATCGTAGTCAATTTTCCCACATAGTGAGACCTTGAGAGATCATTTTCAAAACGACACAGTAACGTACATAGTCTGTACACTACAGTAGATATGTGAATTAAAAAACCCTGGGTTTCTCCAGTGCATTTCAAGCATAACACACTCAGTAGCGTAGCTAAAAACAAATTCAGGTGGGAGCAATGAAGAGCCCAAGAAAATTTTGAGGAGGCCACAGCAAATAATTGAAAATAGTACTAAAACTTGACTTACACAAATTAGACAGCAGTGAAGTTAAAATTAATTGGTGCTCAAAGAGAACGTTTCCATCTTTGTTGTTCGTAATTTTACTTTCTTCAGTAAACGCTAATACTTAAAAAATAAACAGTGAAAATGTAAGAACTTACCTCAAACAAATAGCATACAATTGAGTTCTCTTCTAATGTAAGTAGTTATTTAATCCCGGCGTTTAAACTATGTGTGGCAGTAGCGGAAGCAGAGAAATAAATATTAAAAAAATCAAACAGGGTGGAAACTACCCCACTTAAAATTTGCTCCTTATATGATGATATTTATTTTAGAAATTTGCTTATTACGTACGAGGGCAGGGTCTGCAGAACTTCATACTTAAGAATTAAGCGGTTATACGTACTGTTATGTATGTTTGTTTTTCACAAGCTGAATGGACTAAAGAAAACATTCCATTAAAAGTAAACTGATTTTACTCTATTTATTGTAATAGAGAAGGAATATTAGTAGCTATCTTAATGAAAATTAAACCCATTCTTATCTGCAGTAATTATTTTATCCTAAATTGTATTCCTCACCACAAAGAAAAACATTACATATACAACATTTCAAACACTTTTATAAACCGCACACTTTCATTAGCTTTTTAAAACTTTTAATAAACAAGTATTATATCTATTACGTGACAACCGAAACTATTTTGTGTTGTGAAAACAACAGAATAAACAGTATTCAACAAAGGTGGAACATTGTAAATTTCAATAAGAGCGTTTAGTCTATATTGTCCCGTTAAAATAAACTAACTTCACTTGTGTGTTTGAGATCTGTAACACATTAGAAACATTAATCAAAACCAGTTTGTAACAGTTTACATTACAAAAATTTATGTAATATACTTAGTTAATAAAACTGCACATGGATACAAAAACGAAGCTATTTAACAACCATGCCCAATATAGTGGATTTGATATGAAAGTAAAGAAACTAATTTTTACAGGTTCACATTTCTACTTAAAAGAGATGATCCTTCGACATTATTCTTATGAGCAGCAGCAAACTTATCAACAACTTCTTCAGGCTCTAACGATTTAGCAATTTTCTTCTCAATGTAAAGTAATCCTAAGTTTTTCAACCCATCATTGAATTGCGTATATAAGTCTTTAATCTCTTCAAACACGAGAATAGCCTTTCGCATGTAGGACTAGAAACTGCTATAGTCACAGAGGTGATACCTGGCTTGTAGGTTTCTAAGAATGCGTTTTTGTAGACACAAAGAAGATCAACGAAATTCATGAAGGAATCAACTTTGGTTTTCTTCTCGTCATCATACAACTTGATAAGGTTTGGGAGGATTTTGAATTCACACTTTAATGTCTCTAGATCACTTCCATAATGCTGGGTCATAGGCTCAACAATGTAATTTAAAAAAGTTTTCACTTTTCGGATGTAGAGCGGTGATTGATCTAATGATTTTGCTACATGATCCAAAGCGGTTTTCCATCTCAGTGATTTGTCTTATCAATTGTAGGCAGAAAAGTGTGTCTTTGTATATTATCTTTAGAAAATTTATTTACTGCCTCTAAGGAAGAAAGAAATTCATTCAAAATGAATTTGTCATATTTCGATGGCAAATGTCTAGTCCTTTCCCGCGAGGAACTGTTTCCGGCTCTGGAATTTCAATACCATTTTCTTTGCACATCTCCAAACATTCTTGATAAATTTCTTCGAATGTTGTTCGTTGAGGGTCACATTCTCCAGACCTCATCTTCGATAGCTTTTGAACCAATGAATCTACAAGAATCAAACCTTCCGACATGTCTGTATCTACTTTCTGTAGATAATCACTCGCTCCTTTAAAAATGAGCAAAAGCTTTCTATATAAACAAAGCAAAAATGTAAATTTAAAATTTATCTGCAAAAGAATGTCGTTTGCTTCTCCTGATCGCTCCCGTTTTTTTTACCATTACTTTTTTCAAGAGAACTGTACTTAACCGCAATACAGGCAAAAACTCTATTCTCTTTAACTCCATTGGTTTCTTGTTTGGAAACATTTTTTTTCTGAAGCTCCAAGAAGAATCCACCTATACCAATGAAATAGTTACTACAATGCCTCCTCAGTTATATCTAGGTAAAATAATAATAATAATAAAGAAAAAGTGATGGGCAAATGTTCTTAAGAGACAAACGTCACACAGGAACTGATCTCCGACAGGACACTGATTTGCCGTCTAGGCCCACTTTAAATTTTAAGCCTTGCTTTCGTAACCCAAGTTTCACGTTAATAAAGTAAATTGCCAATAATTGCCTTGTATTCTTAACTTCCGATCATTCAGTTTGAAAGTTTCGGAAAAAGGTCCCGATTTTATGCTCTAAAAATATGGTAGCTTTAGTAGAGGTGTGCGATCGAGACGTGTAACCTGGCGTAATCCGATTATTTTTGGTCACTTTTGTCCTTGAGCTGTAGAACTGAATAATATCTTTGTCTTTACTTCATTAAAGTAATAAAGTGAAAATACTTTGAAACAAAGGGAGAAAATGTGTTGTTTTTTAAATAAAAAAAGAGTTACAACAAACATTTCAATGGGGATTCCTTACATCAAAACGAAATATACATGCCTTTTTTTTTTTCATCCGTTTGCTTATCTTTTCCAGTTTTCCGAATTTGACTCGAAATCAAATACATAAACACTTCACACGCACACCAAATGGCCAAAGCTCAGTGGTAGAACATTGACTTCACATTAGGAAGATAGTGTGATAGATCCCTCGTGGCCAACTATTTCGACTCGGGAAGTTACCAGGATTCTTCCTCAGTTACACCAGGAAAATATTTATTCCAGTTGACTCCTTTCCCACATTTCTATCCTCTGAGCCTCGGATGCCTAAAAGCCACAATATAAATTCAAATTTAATTGAAGAAATAACTTAACGCTACTATCCTGTAGTCGATGCTAAACGAATATTGTTAGCTTGTAGATCGGATATGGAGAGGCATTAATCAGTACATCGCCTTGAAAGTTCATGTCACCACTGCTTTACTGTTGTTTATAATTTCTAGAATGTAATTAAAATATATCAGAAATGCTTAAGTATATTTTGATCAAGAACAAATACAAATCTGTGATAAAAGTTGGTACTCACTAACTGAATGGAATCTCTTTGATAAACTGCAAAACTTTAGAGGTTAAACTACAGTAGAATTCGCCTAAAAGAAAATACTTCTGAAAGTTTTATTTACAAAGAATCACATCACTTATTTTTACTACATTTCCCCAAGGTTTAGTTAGTAGTAGCAATACCACTGCGTGGGGGGACCAAGATTTTGAGCGGGGGGCTGCCCCCTGGCACCTACTTGGCGCCGCCACTGAACACACTTAGCATGACCTAGCCCTTGTCATCAGTGTTCATCACCATTTGTCATCATCATGCAACATAGCACGACTGGTGCAAATTGATGCACAGTCCTACAAATGCAGTATTAATTGAACATTCGTTACAGTCGTAGATTGCGCCTCAGTTTGACAGGTGACAATGAAAGAAAGCCCGTGTTTGTATTATATGTGTTCGATTTAGACGAAAAAAAAGGTACGCTTAGAATTAACTTATCATATTTTGGGTTACCGAAATGGTTATGTTCCAATTGGTTATGCTCAAATAGTTATGCTTCATTTAAACATTCCTAGTTGACTCATCCTTTCTGCTGCCATGGGAACGTCTACTCACCGTATAAAAAATTCTTTCATCCGTTGTGTCCGGTAGTGAAAACCGGTGTTTCGCAACCTCACGCAACATACCAAAAATAAGAAATTTAGTTCTTCTCCATCTGGCTTTCTTCTTTCATCGTTCTAACTTTCAGAATCTACACGATATCCTAATTACTTTTAATCCAAATCACAATAGAGGGGGAACAATTTAATGACGTTCCAGCTAAAACTAATAAGGTTGAAACATATTAGTGACGACAGTAAATACTCTGGTGAGGTCCTCCAATTACTAGTCAGGTAGTTGGTAATTTTCTCTTCTTTTCGGGAAAGCCACTTAACGATCTTAATTCAAGCTCTCTTGAAGTTTGCTTCTTGGTACGACGTCTTATTTTTTTTTCTTAAGTTCTGTTATTAATACCGCTTTCTCCCTTGTGTCCCATGAAGTGCGGAGGGGTTTAGTTACTATAACAGAAGCAACGTAACCTGATTGTTGAATCTGCAAAGTTGATACTCAGTTCAGAGTTGCCAACGAAAGAAACTTCTTTCCTCTGCTTGAAGTTACGATCAAAGTAAATTGTGATTTCTATTTACTTATTTGATTTTGCATTTCTACGATATATCGGCTCAAAAGGTTGAAATCGTAAATCTAGATTTCTCACGCTATACAACTGGTGTCCAGTCACGGACAAGCAACACAAATAGGACGTGGCAAGACTCCTGTCATTGGCTATTGGCAGCATAACGCAATAGAATATATCCTCACTGAGTAAACAAAAGCTTAAATCTGTATTATATTCTCAGCTGTTTCACAATACTACCAAGTAACTTTTTTAAAATGCATTGTAGCTGGTTAAAGAAAGAAGAAAGGCGGGAGTTTCAAATAGATGGTGATGTGTAAACGACTGAACTGGAAACACTGTGGCCGCGTGGTTTCGAGAGCACGTCACTAATAGGAGGAGTCACACTGGAAGTTAGAGCGAGATGATAATAAGAAATGATGTCTTGCAAAGAACAAAAGAATGAAGAAGGAAGCGACCATGATCGCTGTTATATGTATCGTCATGGCATTGGCTTGGTAGAAGTGAAAAAGCTTTTGGGAAAATTCAATAGTTTAACGGACTTGAGAAGAATTACAATTAGAGTGTACGAAAAATATTTCTCTGGACTCTTTTCGCTCTTTCCTGTATTCTTGTTTCTCCTTATTTCTTCTCTTATACACACACCGATACTCGATAAATGTCTTTGCTAAGATATAAGCCGTAGTATTCACACCCGCGACAGAGGCTGCATGCAGAGGTCGATAGTACAAGTTGGAGAGCTATCACACCTCAAGGTGGGACTATCCGGGAGCTCTGACTTCCCAAACTGTCTGTTTCTTCTTCTTAAAGAAATAGAGACTGTTTATACATGAGGACCATTTTTACACGAGGCGTCATATTTTTCGTGCTCTGAGTGGTAACACCCGTGGTCTGTGGTAACACCCCTGAAAGAAACACTGTTCAAACGCAAAGTGTGTAAGAAAATAATTAAATACCTGCTATGTCATCCCCGTCATCGGGTTCTAAGCATAGACCCAGTGACTTGCGTCAGCCCTGAAGGCAGGTGGCGTATCCCAGTGATAGCGTCATTTTGTAACTCTGCGAAAATAGCATCCTATTGCAGAGATGATACTCGGAAAGAAACGGAAGCATCTCCATATAATTGTGTTCGTTCATCTTGAGGAACAAATGAAAATCACTTGGATCACATTGTTCTTTAGGACAGTAGGTGTGATATTAGATGTGACCTCTTCTTCCGAACTGCAGGAAAGATATAGATGTCCAAATAGTAATTTAATAATATGCAGCGTTAACTGTGTTCCCTTGTGGAACAGTTATGCATCAAGATGCTGTTGATCTGTTGTGTTTCGAGGGTGCCCTCCCCCAAGTTCTTTCTGAGTTGTCTACCTTACTCGTTGAAATGCATTTCACCCATCTGACAACAGTTTGATTTGGAAAGCAGTCACCACAGAGTTTCCCTCATTTTGTTACATTGACGCGCCTTTCTTCCCCGTGTAAGCTGGAACTTAATGAATACGCATTGTACTTTGCGCATAAACATTATTTAGGGTGATTGGGCGCACACACATACACAACAGAAACTATCTCTGATGTCACACTGCGAAATTAACACGTCACCACTTGCATGAAACAGTGACAAGCAACAAATATTTAGTAATTTCGTGTAGATCCAATAAAAAAATCGCCAAATAGCATCATTATCTATAGACAAGAAACGTTCCTGGTGTATAACCTTGTATATTATATAAACTGAAACATAAAGCAGTGTTTCGTGTTTTGTTTGAAATAGTGTTTTCTTTTCTTTATTTAAAGCCAAAGAATATAGCAGAAAAATACAGTCAGATTCTAAAAATGACGTTTCAGAATCAGTAATTATCTAAATAAAAAGGAACTTTACGAAATGAAGCAATTCCACATAAATTCGTTACAAATTGAAACGTGTGAACTAGGGCTATTTATTTTTCAAACGGCATTCAATATTGCTTCGTTCCTGCCAGATTGTGTAGAGTTAGAAACATTTGCCATTGGCTGTTTTCTGATATTGTTTAGGGATGTGCTTACGAATCCGAATTGTCAATACCAAGACCTGACGGATCCGGTTCCGGATAATATTGGAACCTGATACTGGGATCCAGAGCTTGGAACCGAGTACCCGAATCCGGGTGTTGAAACCGGGTGCCCGAATCTTGGAACTGGACATCCTGATCTTGGAACCGGGTACTTTGTTCCCTTTATACGTGATTCCTTTAGGATCCGGTTCCTTCCATCCTACTGTTGTTTATTTGAACGCAGCACTCTATTTTTTAATCCAGTAATCTCTCACTTGGCAACACGTCGTTGGCTCCCACTGCTTATGGAACTCGAAATCACACTGAAGACACCATTAATTATAAATAAGCAGATTTTGCGAAAAGACAATTGCAACTAATTATTAAAATTAGGTTTCATCGAAAATGCACATCTATCAATCTAAAATCATTTATTTCAACGCAAGAACTTTACGTTTCAGTCCCTTCGGTGCTATGTTTACAATAATTTCAGGAATAAGCAGATAGGCAATTATTATTTCACTTCCATCATTATAAAGAAAAAAATATGTATTTTACTAACACAAATTAAAGCAATGCTGCAGTTATTGAAGATTAAAATATGAAATAATCTTATCTCCGCTTTCAGCTAAAAGGTAATACTTCTTCAGTAAGGTACATTAGTTCTTACCTTCGTATCAATTTCTTTACGCTTATAGCAACAGGTAACGCTTGATTTATAGTTAAAAATCACACACGCACACAACCCCAAGTGTCAAACGAGTACACTTTCTCTGATCTAATAGCAGCAAATATAATGTGAAATTTTCTTGGAAACGAAATATAACATCTGAAATTTTAGCAAATCATATCATTTTCAATTTGCAAATCTTGTGGAAGTTGCGTTCTGTAAACGTCGGCTATCCTTATGATAAAAGTGGGAAACCTCTACAATAAAGATAGAAAACTGTCTTCTGAGAAACATGCATAGTTTAGGATATTTATAATGTATTTTTTTAATCGTCGTTCTTGAGAGTCATTGCCACACTGCAAGCGTAAACAGGGCCAGGAAACTTACCAGAATCCACTGTCTGGTGAAGTATATTATCCAGAGATTACATTTAAACCATTCTCTGCGCAGGCCAACATTTCTTAGTCAACTCACTGCATTCTTGCTACTCATTAACTAAGGTGAGGGATTGATAAATTTTACTTTCAACAAGATGTAGCATGTCCTCATTACCAAGGAGATGTTTCAGTTAATCTTTTCTGGACAGAACGACAGGACAAGAAACAAGTAGAGAGTTCCGAGAGTTCTTGTAGCTAATTCACCTCCTCTTCACAATATAGATCTTATTTGTAGCAGCCAAGATAAAACAAACAAAAAAGAGTTATGGGAACACAGACATATTTTATGTATTCCCCCCCTTCCCAGGTACTAGTATCCCTCACATAAGTTGCTCAAGTACCGTCAGACACACTGTAAGAAAAAGTACATTTTACTTCTTTTACATTATAGAAAAACATTTTTGGTACTCCTCAAGTAAGTCAAGTTTAAATTACTACTTGGATAGTTTTTCACTTCCAAACACTGTTTGGAATGTTTAAAATATTCTTCTACTCTTTGTTCGTTCAAGTAATAAAGCCTCAATAATATTTTTGCTAGGCTTGAAAATAAATTTGCTGAAGCGGGAATAGAAACCGTGTTGTCTCGCTGATAGCTAACTAATCTATGAGGAACAGAGTAAAATTCGTAACCTTTCCCCCTATCTATATGTTACCGGCTTCTCAGATTGGTGCTTAAGGATAATCTAAAGCAACGATCTCCAGCAAAAGATGACAGCACTACCTCCGTATATGTCTAATGTATTCTTATCGTTGCACGAAATTTTCTTGCTGCTCCTACAAATTCAAGCCTAGAGAGTTCAAACTTTCAGGGAAGAAAGTTCAGAACTAATTCAAGAGCGTGATCGATGCCGATTTTTAATTTTTTTTTTCGTTGTTGAAAGAGCTTCATTGTTATAGATTTTCGATATTCACAACAACAATGTAGCGATTTCAACAATGAAAGTAAACGAAAATAAAAAGTCGGTATAGATCATGCTCTTGAGTTGGTTATGAACTTTCTTCCCTGAAAGTTTGAACTCTCTAGGTTTGAATTTATAGAAGCAGCAAGGAAATTTCGTGCAACGATAAGAATTCATTAGACATATACAGGGATAGTGCTGCCATCTTTTGTTGGAGGTCGTTGCTTTAGATTATCCTTAATGAATAAAATCCACTTCTTCAAGAGAAACACGTTTAAAATTTGACAACACTGTTTCATTCTTTGGTGCATGTTGTGACGTTTGCAAGAATGTTATTCGTTACCGGGGCTTATTGTTTGTATACCAGCAGTACGAGTGCGTGCATATGTTTTGTTGCGGTGCGGATCTACGACTATAACGATCAGGACCTGTCTGCAAAAAAGAACAAGGATCAGGACCAAAATGCAAAACAAAAGAAGGAGCAGGACCAGTCTGCAAAAGAAAAGAAGGATAAGGACCAGTCTGCAAAACAAAACAAGGATCAGGTTCAATCTGCCAAACAAAAGAATGATCGGAACCAGTCTGCAAAACAAAAGAAGGATCAGGACCCGCTTCAGAAACAAAAGAAGAATGAGGACCGGTCTGTAGAGCATAATAAGGATCAGGACCAGCTTGCAAAATAAAAGAAGGCTCAGGATCAATCTACAAAACAAAAGAAGGATCAGGATCAATCTGCGAAATAAGAGAAGGATCAGGACCAGTCTGCAAAATAAAAAAGAAGGATAAGGACAAGTCTGAGAAACAAAAGAAGGGTATGCCAGCCTGTAAAACAAAAGAAGGATCAGCATCAATCTGCAAAAGAAAAGAAGGATCAATATCAGAACGCAGAACATAATTAGGATCAGGACCAATCAGCAGAACCAAAGAAGAAACAGAACCTACCTACAAAACAAATGAAAGAGAAAACTGAAAACAAAGTTTATTTTGTATAGTGAAGTCCAATTAGTAAAATATTTCTTGTACATATTACTGTTAACTTGAAAATGAAACTAATGCATAATGTTAATTTTTTTATGAAAATCAGATGTACTTCCTTCCTCCCGTTCTGTGTTGACAGGGACGAAGACAAACTGTAAATAGCATAGAAAAGGAAAATAAAACTAAAATTTACATATCAATAGCTTTTCTTTTCTTTTCCTTTTTTATCTTCTGTTCAAAACTTTAGTACAAAGTAATATTTTGATCTCAAGCAAACTGCATTTGAAAAGTAGTTGATTGAAGCATACCGAAACCAATAATATCTGAAAATTGAAAATCTAACCACTAAGCACCTTTCTTGGCATGCAGTCACCTTTCTTTATATAATTATTGAAGAATATTGATACGAAAATGTGTGTGAGTAGAAGTTTATGAGGGCAAATTGTGAACAAAATATATGGAAGAAATGTAAGCAGAAAGTAATCCTGAGAAATTAAGTGTGCGTAAAACGTTCAAAGTTCACCTTTAGAAAGACACTTCTTATACGTATTGCTTACTTTTTTTGAGCAGAACACTAATAGATATTTTTAAAAAGCAGAATAAGAGTTTACTTTTCTACAGTGTATGAGAGACATTTAGATCTGGGATAGGGATCTTAAACAAATGATGTTACCACATTATTAGTAACAATATTTTCTCGTATTCAAATCAGTGATTTATTCAAGATTGTCAAATTTGGGTGCAATGCGAAGTATAAGAGCGCATACATTAGTTATATCATTGTCTGTTTTTATTTTTGTAAAACCATTTTATATTTTGTAAATGATTATAGATAGTGTTCAAGAGATGCGTAGCTGGATTATATATCCACACGTGGTAAGTTATTGTACAGTGTTTCCTTAAAATACTGGCGCAAACTCCGCGAGGTGATTATTCATATCAAAACAAGAAAGTTCTTTTGAAGAAATCTCGAGACGTGTGTAGTGTCCGAGCTACAGGTGCTCAAAGGTACGATTGCATCGTCATAAATGATGTCATATCCATTCATCAATCTCTATATATAAAATTGAAAGTGACTATGTGTGCGTGAGTATCATGCAAAAAGTACTTGACCGATTGGAATGAATTTTCGCGCATGGCCAGACACTGCATTGGATTGGGATATTATCATATCACTTCGATTCTAAAATTATTATCTTGAGAGATAATCGACCATCTAATTATCCATTGAATTCCAATGGCGCTGGCGGTAGTAAATAATGAAAAATTTTAAGCAAAGCACGCGGCAACCCACACTACAATGTTGTTCGACGGGTTGACTACCTTCAAGTGGTTAAATTTGGCATGACTATCAATTCACTGACAACGGCTCACTGTCCCAATAAGTGTTGCCAACATATTTTATTCACCCCGCACAACGGGCGGGCAAATCAGTTAGTCATAAATATTGCTCAAGTCGATGCTAAGCCGATGCACCCATACGTCACAAGATATGAGTATATTTGTAACGATACTGACTTAACTTGGAGAGCTTTAGCTCCGAATCTACTACGCATGTATAGAAATTTCTTCAAAGAACTCTTTTCGGATTTTAATGTTGATAATAACCTCCAGAAGTTTGACCCATTATTGGATACATTTTCAGTATACAAGAGGGTGAACCAATGGTGGTTTATCATTGTCTTCCATCGGATGGGTATGACAATACAATATACGCGTGTAGCATGAAAAGAACACAGCCATGCGTGTTTATTAGAGGAAAAAGTGAGAACCTCTAATTCTATACTCCACGTAACAGTGTTCACAATTCCTAACTATACCAGGTATTATCCACTTACAAATTAAAAAGGAAATGTTTTTGCCAATGTATAGAGTTGAAATTATGCCGTAATGGTAAAATGTATATTAATGAAACAAGAAGCAAACAGCAACCAAAATACATTGTCTGTACCTACTCCTTAACAGCCTTTTTCCCCAAGAGATTCATAACACTTTAACCACGGCAAAATTATTAATAGAACTGTGAAATTCCATATTATTATTTTATTATTAGAAATCGTATAAAGTGTTTATACATACAAGAATTTCCATATTATTTTTTTTTTTTTAAAAAAAAA
>JAGDQP010003367.1:73057-94741 GCA_022664845.1 Lepisma saccharinum
ATTATTATTATTATTATTATTATTATTATTATTATTATTATTATTATCACAGATCAATTATTCGATTGTTGCCAGCCTAGAACCCTGTCAACTAGCATCTAAGAGGTTTCAAGTTCGAATTGCACCCATATTGGGACAGGTAGAAGTGAATAATTACTTAAATGACTCAAAGAAAATAAAGTTTGTCAAAGTTTCCTAATTAAATTATTTCGTTATTGCTTGAGAAAAGCGTTTAAAATCAGAGACGAATAAAAAATACTGAAACGTGTGTACCTTTCTCTGATTAAACGTAAAGGCAAATTCCTCTGTCTGGCAACAATGTGTGTGATTGTCAGTCTTAACCAACAAAGCGATTATGGCCTGACTTAAAAGTGAATCGAAATTACTTTGATAAGTGGGACAACTTATTGCAAGCTTAACTTATCAAGCCAAGAAGGTTTGAACAAGGTTGAATCAAACAATGTAGTTTACAGAAACAAGGTTGAATTAGCCTTGACATGACAAGAAGAGAAAACATAATGTACTTCTGTCGCGGGTGTGGATGCTACGGTTTCTATCTAAGCGAAGACATTTACTGCGTGTCGGTGTGTGTGTGCATAAGAGAAGAAATAAGGTGAAACAAGAAGATAGAAAAGCGCGAGAAGAGTTTTCCTGATAGAGGAGAGAAAACCAGAACATGCAGTGCTCTATATTCTGTAAAAGCCCTGAATCGGTTCTAACGACAGTTTTCTTTACCTGTTAAACCACGCATGCGTGAAGGGTGGATAAACCCAGGTAAAATGTCTGTCTGTATTGTTTCTAATTAATCTGTTGCGCATCCATAATAGCAAATCTTGTTGTTACATACACATCGGTCATCACATACACATACAGCGCATGCGCGCAAGTCCGGAGAAGCTGCTCGGTCATGTTGTTCTAGCTGAAATGAGACTAAAGGACAATGAGTGTTAATAACTTACGTAATTTCCAGGCATGTTATAGTTTTTTTCTTTTTTGTAATGCATGCATACATAAACACACATACTCATAAGCACTAAAAGCTCTTTTGCTCGTTACCAAGGACACGTATTCACACTTTTTTCTTTTTACTAATTTTCCGCTTAACCTTGTTAAGCCTGGAAGTTACGTTTTGTGGGTTTCTATTTTCGTTTTCGGAAATTGGAATGAATAATGTTTAATGGTCTTTTGTGTTTCCAATGTATGTTAGTTGTATATTTTCCTACAGAGCTAATAAGATTGTTTTTGATTAGATGGGTGCTATTGTAAAATTTTTCAGCTAATGGTTCGATATGGTTTTTCACACAGAAAAATGATTTAATAAATAAATTACTACATGTATTTAATCACACCCGTTTTTAGTCAAAAATGATTAAACAACTTGTTGTAATTGACTACTTGCGTGTAGTCTCGGCTAATCAGATTTGAATAATGGGTGCAGTCACAGGTATTGTAGGCTCTATATTTTCTTTAGTTAATTCGTCTTTACATTTTAAGCAAACAAAAACTTGAAAGGAAAGCCAAAGCACAAATACAAATTTACTGCAAAAGCAACAACCCTTGACCTTTATAATGCGTTCTTGATAGTAATTTTAATGATGATTATGACGATCAATATAATAACAATATTTAAATGTGTGAAGGTATTAATTTAATGCATGTGTATATTACGTTATGCAAAGTTTTATTTCCTGTTTATATTTGTGGTCAACAGATGGCAGCACTTTTTTTTTTAAAAAAAGAAAATCTTATAGACACTGGAAGTTTATTGCTTATATATAATTACATATGTTTAAAGAAATTGCTTGAAGGATTTTGGCACATGAATATGTATTCTAGCATATATTAATGTGAGTCGTTTTTACAAGTTGTAGAAGAGTGATTGGAACTACACTTTAGTCCTTTAACAGCTGAACATTCTGGTTCAAGCACGCCCACATGACGGGGAGGTTTTTTATGATTATTATTATTATTGTTAGAGTAATATCACTGCAAAATGTTATTAAGACAAACAAGGTGTATTTTTGACGAAATCTTACTCAGTTTTAGTTACTATTCCCAGTCGGTTTGCTTACATTCCCAGTCATATTTGAATAATCATTCGCACTCAGATCTGAACATATATTGAGTATTTATTTAGTGAAATAAAATGGCTGCATGTCCTTCTCAAAATTGACACAAAATTAAACGGAGTTAAAACCAGCGGATGATTTATTCAAAAATGACCAAATTTCTCTCGATTTTGACTATAACCATTTTTCTGTGTGTTCATTAATGGAATGTCAAGCTTTGTTTGTATAGGGTCTAGCCTCTTGTAGCGCCGCGGGCATCTTGTTGATAGCTTGCCTATTTTGTTTTGAAAAGTTTGGAGTTTCATTGTGTGTATGGTAACGGTGTATCCCCATGCTGGTGCAGCATATGTATATAAGTATTAGGCGTATTATTGTTTTGTTAAGTGTTGCCCTTGTTTTATTGTTCTTGTGGTCGTTGGTGAGTAAGCATTTGACTGCACGTTTACCTGATGCTTTACCTATTTCAGATTGGAGTGTGTTTCCTGAACGTTAGCTTTCTGTCGAGTGTTACCCCAAGGTATTTTCCTTTCTCCTGCTATTCTATGGTTTTATCGAATAGCTGTAGTGTTATCTGTAGTTCCTTACGTCTTCTAGAGAAGTATACTGATTCGATTTTGTTGACTTTCACATAACTGGTTTCAACAAGCTTGAATTAGTTTAGTTATAACAACCGAGCCACTTACGTTGTTCCATCAAGTTTTTTCATGTTTGTTCTTTAAGTTCAACACCATATCAATATTGCCAAGCTCAAAACAAGTGACTGACAACCTTGTTCCAGGTTAGCATGCTATCTGGTCTGGAACGAGTCTTCCTTTACTTTAAATTAAACATTATGTACACAAGTGGTTCGGAACCCACGTTTATCAGTATTTACCGCCCTTACGATGTCATCTTCATCCGATGGAAGGCAATGGAAAATTACCATTGGTTCACCTTGCATAGGGCTCAGCACCTGTCTTCGGGCAGAACACCAATTCCTCGGAGAAGAATTTGTTTCCAACTTCTTTCTTCGAGTTTCTCCATCGTTTTCGTGTAAAAGCATAATAAACAATAATATCACTAGCATTTGTTGTAGGTTTAAACACATGGGTTCACTTTAAGTGCAAAATATTGTTCTTTTTTTTCTTTTCGACAGCAACATTATTCTCTTTTTTTCTGCTTCTTCCGCTCTTTTCTTTCCAACGATTCTATGACGTCACAATGTCACCTAGTTCAGGCAGTTTCTTCCATTTTTATCAGGATGACCTCGAGGCGGGGTCGGGTCAGGGCAGGGGCAGGGCAAATGTCACATGTCAGGAGTTCGAAAATCGAGAAAGAAAAAGAAAGAAGAAGAGGATGACATCCTTCAGAGGTTACAAGATGCGAACGACAGAGGGCAGGCGGGAGGGCAAAGTTGTTTAATGTCAGATGGAACGATGTGGATAAGGGGGGAAGGAGGAGAATGTGCGGGAAAAAGACGGGATGCCACGACCTCATTAGGTCCCTTTCTTTCCCCTCCCCTTTCCCCCCTCTGGACTTCTTTCACGAAGCTGCTACTTTTGCTGCTTTGACAATGTTCTTGATTACAGATACGCAATACGAAAGTGAATTTTATGAATGATGTTTGTGAATGTGTATAACGAAAGTTTTCTCGAAAAGTGTGTGTTTTTCGCTGAATATAGTTCATTATAATGAGGGTGTTTGTGATTTTAATTATGTGCTTGTGTGCGTGTGATACTTGTGAAAATTTCAAGGGATGCAATAAGTGAAATATTCCCCAGTTTTGTTTTCCCTTTATTTTGACACACAGTTTATATCTGAGGCTGCATGGTGAGTAGATTTTCTTTATTAATGGATCCTGTTTTATATATTTTATGTTTTGTTTTTTTAATTTGAATTATTTTTTTTGTTCTTTAGGTAACTGTGTCCCAGCATGCCAGACAACGGCGGCCCGACGGCGGCGTTTGGTTGGCAAAGATGGGGCCGACGGGCAGACCGACGTCGCGTTTTGAAAAATCCCCACAAGGAGCCGGTGTCGGCAGTCGGGTGCTGGGCGGGGTTACACCCCTATGCCGACCCGGAAGATGGTCCGACACCATTTATGGGTTGCACCGACCTTCCCCCAACTATTCCCCGACTACTAACAATGAATACATTGCTACTAGTTGGTCGGACTGCCATCGGGGCCGGCATTTGCCTTGCTGGGGTGGCTCAGGCCGAATGGCTGATGATGGGAAAATTGATGGATTGAAGAAAGTATGAGGAAGTGGGAAAACCCTGAGAAAATCTATACACACGGTGTTTGTCCACCACGAGGCCCCCATGGCACGATCCGGAATCAAACCAAGGACCTTACGTACCAAAGGTGAGCGCTCTACCACAGAGCAACCACGGTCCCTATATTTTATCTTGTACAGGATGTTTAAAAAATACTCGGGATATTTTAGAAATGATTTCTCATGGTACACGGGTGAAAATTGATTATCAATCTTTGACAGAAAATATGCAGTATTGAAGCCAGGACGGCATTGTCACAAGTGGCGTAAGAACTCAGCAAATTATGACGTAAAGTCGTGTGGACGTAGGAAATTAGAATCGAAGTTATACTGAAAGATTATGATGCTGAAGTGTTGCTACCGGAAGATTCAAATACTTGTCTATGGTAGATGTCAACTCGTCCATTCCAATGAATTTCCTCTAACTTGTAGACTTTTTATGCACGGCGTTTCTGCGACGCGGCAAGAGGGCAGCAAAAACAAACAACTAGTTCTGTAAAACAAGTTAAGCAAAAGAGTGCTTTTATGCACCTGCGTCAACATTTTCTGCTGCCTCGTTCTGAGAAACATGTCATGTTCTAGAGAACGCGAGCAACAAGAAACGCTTTAAGTGGGTATGTTTATGTAAATACTGAGTTTGTATTTTTCAGATGAAGTGTTGCCAGGCGTCCTTTAGTCAAGTTGTTCAGAGTAGTTATCGTATGTAAAAAAAGGCACTGGTAACACTCTCCACCTACACTTCCATTCTTTCTTTCGTCTACCTATACCCACTACACGAAGCACGTGCATGAAAAGGTATGTTAGAAAAGTGTCTTAGTCTGGCTTCTTGATGTGCGGCGCAAACCACAATCCCACCAAAACCCAAATACCGACCAAGGTCGGCCCGGCCGCGGTCAGGGATAGACTAGTAGTAGTCTTGTAATAGTTGGGGAAGGTCGCCGCCGACCCATAAGTGACATTCGGTCGTCGGGCCATTTTCCGTTGGTCCCCCGACTTGCCGGCATAGGGGCGTAACCCTGCCCACCGACATCGGCCACTTTTTTCAAAATCCGACGTCGGTCCCACCTTCGCCCTCCAAATGCAGGTGTCGAACCGAGGTTTCCTGGCTTGCTGGGATGCATGGGTCATCAATTATAAACGCTATTGAAACACACTCTTTGGGTACAACTTCAGTTATAATTTGCTAAGACGCTTGACAATGTCGCGTAACTTTGGACTGGTATAGCTCCTAACTTAAGTTTTTTTTTTAACCAAAGGTAACGTAAGCAATTTCATTCTTGAACTATGAAGAACCCATCCCTGATAAATATTGTTATGCATTTTTTTAGTACGTTGAATAAAAGTGAAGCATATTTTTATATTTGGAATACAAACCTACACTGTTGGAGCAATTATTCACAAACTTCATGGCTCCCTTATATAGGACTTCGAAACTAACATATTGAACTTTTAACTTGGTTTCCATGGTGACAAGACACAAACGCAAGTTTAAACCTATTGATGAAGTTGACGTGTTAATTAACTGCTTTTACCCCTGACAAATGCGAATATCATATAAATAAGGGTGATCCAAAGGAAACTTCCCGTCCTGATAATTTCGTAACCAACTGATTTCCAGAAGGAATCCCGACACACGCCCCTTTTAATTTAAGGGTGTATGTGCCATCGTGGTCAAGCATTACATGCTGTCCAATTTTATTGTGGTCTAGTGGAAAAAAGTGAAATTTTCTTAAATTACAACGTGGATCAAGTAATGCATAATGTCAGTGGTCTTTAGGTTCTATTTACAAAAGCCTGTGATCATTTACTTGTTTCTTTGAAAACCTTGCGAGAATTTGCGTTTGCAACTCTCAAATATTACAACGTAAAATTTGTAGGTAAGGTAATATTTTACACTATTTAACGTTATGAGCGCTCCAAGTACCATTATTATTATATAAAAACTCCTGAAATATCACTATTATAAATTTAAGCGTGCTATCTCATGTTTTGTGATCCAATAGAACCCAACCTCTGTGATGAATACGTTAATGCCACGAATTTTTCATATCAGCATTGCGCGTTGGTAAGAAGAAGCACGTTGGTTCGAACTTCGCTTGCAAACTTTGAGCCTGAGTGGAAGTTAGCGGGCAGGGCTTTAGTTGCGATATCCATTCAACATTTGACTCGTGAAATTGTTCGAAAATCTGGACATTTTCAAGGATCATGTTTGTCAGCAGGGTTCGAACCCACGTGCTTCCACTTCTCAACGCGCAATGCTGATCTGAAATTCACGACATTAATGTATTTGTCACAGGGGTTGGTTGCTATAAGATCAGAAACATGATATGACCCGTTTAAAACTATCATAGTGATATTTCAGGAGTTGAAGCTTATGCGTGAACAAACATCTTAAGTGACATTTTCAAATAAAAAAAAATCACGAGTCCAGTGGTAAAATTAAGAATATCGTATTTTATCTCACTACATTCAATCGGTCCAACGGTGCTAGTAACCAGAGGCTTAATATTTGATCGCAAGCGCAGGGTCATCAGTAAACTCTATGTACAGGAATTTGTTGGCACCTGTTTGGGACTACCAGTAAGTATAGATCACGACTGGTTGAGTCAGAACTGTTACTTAGTCAAATGCCACACGTACAAATCCTTGTGGCATCAATTTTGTTATCGGTAATTTTGTCACCAAAATATGAACAAATAGGTAATTTTGTCACAAAATTCAAGAATTGGCATATAGGTTATTTTTGTCACTGTATGCAAGGACATGGACAAGTCAACAGTTACAAATGTGCATTTGACGTAAAACATCAGATAGAATTTAACAACTGTAAAAGAAACTTCATAGCTGCAATAATTATGAAAAAAACATTAAGGAAGTAATATACTAACAGAGTTGTGCTATATTAACAACCTCTAGGCATAGAAACTAATATCAGAAGAACGTAAAGGAAGTTCTTTCAAACCAAAAAGGCAATGACAAAATGTTCTCGTGATGAGTTTGTATATTATTTGCAAGTAGAATATTCGTGTGTCAAACAATCCAAATTGTTATTGTCAAATATCTATCTGAAGCAAAAATGAGGCGACAATATTTCCTACTTGATATTTTAGAAACACATTTGTTTGTTAGTACACTATAATTCCTATTGTCAAATGTATTAACTTCATATTATAACACATTCTCTCGTTTAGATATCACTATTTCAGAGGTGTCAAAACATAACAAGAGACAAAACCATGGATGGAATAGTGAGACGTAGCTTAGTAGGCGTAAAGTAGCTTATGTTGCTCTCAAAACTGGAAATTTCTGAAAAAATCTTGATTTTTATATTCCATATTTCATGAGTTTTTAATTTTGTGATGTTAGATCCTGGTCAGAACAGTGTTCGATGTGTTGGAAGGGGAGAGGATTCCCCTCTCTCCAAAAATCTTCCCTGGCACTGCTTTCCGAAATAACCCACATGCCTGGAATATGAAACGAACGGGAAATCCGATATTCTACAATCTGAACCCCCCCCCCGCCCCCCTCGTTCTGGAAATTGTATAAATCGGACATGCGGTCAGAATTATTTATTGTTGCAGTGTAGGCCTATCCTGTTCCAAGTTTGGATCTGAATTACGAAATTTTCACATTAAGTTTTCCTTCTCATTACGAATTCTTAGTTATTTTTTGTTAACAATATTCTCAATTTATATTTTTATTAAAATGAGGTTTACTTTTCATGAAATTATTAATGTGTAACTGTTTACACCCGGGTAGGAGAATAGAACAATTTCTATATGAAGCCCTTTTATTATTTTTTTATTAACTAAATTAGTACCAGAGCCGTCATAGCACTAGGGGCTACGGAACTTGTAGCGGGAGGGGGCTGGTCACGAGAGTTCCTATAATTATTTTAAAGAGGGGCATGACTCCCCCCACCAAAAGAAACCTTAGCTACAGGATTAACTATGTCTCTCCATATAGTGACAGTATCACTTGTTCGGTGACAGAATTATCTCCTTGCTCATATTCTGATGACAAACACTGTGGTGACAAAATTATCAATTAGCTAATATTTTGGTGACGAAATTTCCGGTTACAAAATTACCTAAGTCTGTGGTTAACAAACCCCTAAATTATACGCTTCACTCTGTTTGTGGGAGATGGAAATGAAGGTCCTAGCCTTATTTCAAGGTGTAGTATCTCGATCATGAAATTTGAACCATGGTTGTCCCGACTAGAGAACAGGGTTGTCCCTTTCGCTAAATTAACAAGCCGTTACCTTTTAATATGGTGTTTAATATTCTGTCCACTGACAACTTTATGAAGGTGTCTTAGCATGACGGAACCGTGATGATTTACCATTACCTTTAATAGGATGCAAATGTCGTCTGTTAGTGACGATATTTTCAGTTCCAAGAGGATCCGAATCAGTTCGTTCAATATGTTGTGTCCGTCGGGAATCGAACCTGGAATCGGATTGATCACAGGGCAATGATGGAAATCTTTCACCCACCAACAGAGGACACCCTTTTGTAAACTGAACTCCTTAGTTCGAGGCCATGACCTGTCGAATACTTCAGTGAGACATTTCAATATCGGTTTATCTACTTTTCGAGACCGGATTCCAGTACTTCTTATGCAAGTGCTTCCCAAATTAGCTATGGAGAGTAAACACCAAAAATGCCGGAGATGGAAGCCGGTACCTCTCGCATCAAAAGCGAAACAGTTACCACTTGGCTAAGCAGAAATTATTGTGTTTTTGGTGTGGAAAGCGACGAAGTTAAAGTATATATAACATTAATTAGGGGGAGATATTCCGTAAAGTGAATCGAGCAGAATAGTTTTTTGAATAGCAGTGTTCTCAAACGTTTCGGCTTTCAAGGATCCCTTCTAATATTGTTGTCCTCTTAACGACATCTTGACATTCCCAGAGACCTCATTTCCTCCGGCTTCGCAATCACAATCGATTGAATATATGAGTACCCTTGTTTTTTCTCCATCCGAACTACCTGTCTGCTCTTCTTATCGGTCATTGTAGCGAGTTTTCTTCCAAAACAGTGTTGTTTTTTCTTTGCCCACAGATGGCATTGAAATGCTTTTTCTCAAATAGTGAGAGATTTTGGTCTTTCACCCCAAGAAGGACTCCCGTGGGGAGGGAGAGAGAGAAAAAAAAGGTCTTTGGAATGTAGAGCGAGAATGGTCAGTGAGGTCCAGCAGTGAGTGACCAACGACACAGTGTGCGGGTGTTTGTTGTGTAATAACATTATAATATACACAAACAATGTGAGCAATCATCGCTCTTATCATAGCATGAGCATCATTATAGAGATCACCTATTGACTCGAGTGCTACTAATACAGACAGTTCAATATAAGATTCAGTCGGGAGAAAGACAGTGTTTTTGTATAATCAGTGTTCTTACGAACAAGCAACAAAACTAACAATTATATTTAATCGATCAATAGCAAATTTCATTATTAGACAACATTCTTAACAAGTGTTATTCCATATATATATATTTCTTTATTATGTAATATTTAATTCTGTCATTAAATCGCATTAATCAAGCAATCGTGTATCCGTGGATGCGAATCCCCTATGTGATTTACAGTCTATTAAAATTTAATAGTGGTCCTCCGATATCATTGCAATCAAACACACACCAGTCATGTTTTCCGAATTCTTACAGTATTTGGTGAATCATATAGCATGTAGAGTTCATTTTCCAGTCTTGCCATTATCCGGTCATTTCGTCCCATTTCGGCACGTACTTCCCCCCGCAAAACATCATTTTCGAACACCTGCAATTGTGTTCATATGCCGGGGTCGTGATCGAACTTTTGCGACCATAAAGTAATACCGGCTTCCAATTTCAGCGTTCTTGATATTAGTCGACAATTTGGTAACAATCGAAGCATTATTACTAACTTCTGCTGTACCAGGTGTATGCATAAGTTTTTGCCGGTTTTTGTGGTAAAGAAAACACGTAATTTTCCAGGGAAATTAATTTTATTTTATTCAAAATATTAGCCATCGGCTTCTACACATTTCCCCCATCTTTCAGGTAATTGATGCATACCATGTCAGAAAAACTGCTTGTCTTTTGCGGCAAACCATTCGTCGAGCCATTTTCCAACCTCTTCGAAATTGCTGAAGTGCTGCTCTGCGAGCGCGTGCCCCATTGACGCGAAGAGCTGATAATCAGATGGCGCCAGGTCTGGGGAGTACGGCGGGTGCGGAAGGATGTCCCATCCAAGCGATTTCAAGGTGTCTTTCACTGGTTTTGCTGTGTGAGACGGCGCATTGTCGTGTAACACAATCACTTTGCCATGTCTTCGGGCCCATTCCGGTCGTCTTTCGATCAATGCGTGATTTAAATTAATCATTTGTTCGCGATAGCGTTGTGCATTAACGGTCTCGCCGGGCTTCAAGAGTTCATAATACACAATACCGCTCTGGTCTCACCAGACACAAAGTATGATCTTCTTGCCAAAGCGATTTGGCCTTGGTGTTGAAGGACCGGCTTCGCCAGGTGAAAGCCACGATTTTTTCGTTTCGGGTTTTCAAAATAAATCCATTTTTCGTCACCCGTCACAATTCGATACAAAAAGGATTTTCTTTCGTGGCGTTGAAGCAGCATTTCATAAGTGACTTTGCGATTTTCCATTGGACGTTCATTCAAATCGTGTGGGACCCATTTACCCAGTTTATTGATCTTCCCCATTGCTCGTAAACGTCTACTGATTGTTTCTTGTGACACATTTAATGCTTTTACTAATTGCTGTTGAGTTTGAGTTCGGTCACCCTCCAATAACACCTGCAATTGCTCGTTTTCGCACTTTTGTGGTCTAAAAGAGCGCGCACTGTCTTTCACATTCAAATCACCACTTTTAAATTGTCGAAACCATGTCTCACATGTTCTAATCGATGGAGCGTATTCACCTTATGTTTCTACCAGCACACGATGACTTTCAACAGCCTTTTTCTTTTGAATAAATAAGAAAAGCAATGCGTGCCGCAAATGTTCTTTTTCAGGCACAAACTTCGACATGATCACTGAACGATAAAACAAAGACGCTAGTGTGTGGCGGACTCAACTTGTGTTTGTTTGTAGTTTAATGTCAGACGAACAAAATGACGTATGTGTCAAATGAATACGTTGCGTACTTTTCGCTGGCGCCATCTCTTAGTTAAACCGGAAACTACTTATGCAAACACCTGGTATATTAATTTGTCAATTGTGTATATACTTTTTGAATGTCAGTGAGTAGGGAAAGATTCTGTCCGTCGGTCGTCTCCCCTAGGTCTCAGCAACTATAAGTCAGACAGAGATGAGCATACACTGTCGTATTCCTTGTGGTCTGAAAAAGTGGGGAAAACTATGACTCTATTTTTAACATTTGTTCTCTGTGTTATTTTTTATCACGATGACACTCATTACTAATATTTCGGTGCGTCCGATCGTTTCCATTGTTCTTCATATGTACATTTCAAATATTTCCCATGTTTATTTGTCACTCGTAAAATCCACGTTTCGGCTCAATGCAACACTTTGTGCTACACAAAACATTGCATGCCTCTTTCGCCATTGCTAAAAATAATGTGAAAACAGACAAAACAATAATTTGCAAACTAGTGCAGATCTGGAACAGGTCTTTTTCGGCGACTCGGTGATCCGGCGTGACCCGAATATAGGTGACCCTGTCCGAAACTTGACCCGAATGACCCGGTCTGGAAACTATAATTAACTGAGAATTTTCGGCATCGTATTTTTTCCTGCTCTGGGCGTAACACCTCCGGTCCCGGTCAGGCGGTCACCCCTGAAAGAAACACTATTCAAACTCAAGGAAATAATTGAAAAACCTGCTTCATCCTTCGGGTCACCGGGTCAGGACGGGTCTCAAGCATACACCCGCTGACCAGGTCTAAAACTTGACCCGGTGACCCCTTTCAGCTCTAAAATGGTGTCCTTTGAATATATTTTGTCATATTAAGAAATTTATTAGCAATGGCTTTTATATTCACCAAGTTATAGGACTCAATTTTAATGTTTATGGGCATCCACCCTTTGCAGTACTGTTCATTCGAATTTTGAATTTTATTTAAGGCCTTTAGGCCCAGACTGTATGGGTGATAATGGGAGAATTGGTGGAATAAAGAAAGTGAGAGGAAATGGTAGAACCCCGAGAATACCCACGCACACGGTGTTTATCTACCACAAAACCCACATTGCATGGGCTGGTATCGAACCGATGACCCCAAGTACCAGAGGTGAGCGCTCTATCACTGAACCACTGCAGCCTTCAGTATTGTTCATGTCTAAGGTATAAACATTTCAGTAATTTCGGGTTTATTGAAAATATAGTTATTAAATATGTTGAAGAAGAGAAAGAATATGTTTCTGGAAAAGGAAGAGATTTTTTAACGAAGATGAAGGAAGAGCTTATATTCCTCACTGGAAGGAAGGTGGTACAGGAAGGCACGATTCAGCAGTGTTTTCCCCAGCCCCTATAATTACCATGTTCCCAGTTATTAATGAGAAGGTGGGAAAAAAGTAGGATGGTGAAGGCTATCTGACCAGCACGATATTTACCACTCTTCTCTCGCTCCACGTCAGTGATGCCATATATAGAGTAATGGTGCTAGATATCACATTTTTTTTCTGGTATTGTCGTTCTGTAGCGTCTCACCATTAGCATCGTGGCGCAATGTATAGCTTCTTTTCTGTAAGTTTGTTTCAGTACATTATAAAGTGTGAAACGGGACTACCTTTGGTCTGATGGAGGAAAGAAAATGCTGGAAGATGACCTCAAAAGATTGCTTGGAAACTGTTGAAAACAATAGCTTCCTGTAACATCACCCCTCATTTAATAACTCTCCGTTTCATTTTGAATAAGTAAATTATATATTTAATGCTCTATCACCGAATATTTTGTCACTATGTCGATGAAGTGAATATTTACCTCGGCACTAATCATGAATTTGAATGTTATTTGAGGCCTTTTGGCATCTTTGTTGGCAAGTTTCAGATTGCGGTTTGCGGCCATCTTCGTTTGCGGAATTCAAAATGTTTGGCCTCAGAATCAAACTTAGCGCTCTGTGGAACCCTTCACATTTGAAACTTCATGAAAATTTGATGATCGTAAAAGATGTTTAGGGCTGCTGCCATCTTGAATTTGAGATGCCGTCCGTGCAAGTTGCCATCGCGTATTGAAATTCTTGCCCTCGTGTCCTACAGAACGCTAGTGCAAAAGTAAACTGATTACCTTTTGTGCTAGCTAGCTACTTTCCTTCGATAGATGCGGGCAACAAGCACGGTTAATTGGATTTACTCATGCTGTCGAATATAGTTTTGAGAGAAAGAAGCCAAAACAAATATCTTGGACCAGAACACGTTCAAGTCTATGTCGTAAAAAGCTGCTAAAAAAAACCTTCACTTGCTTTTTATTTTTACCTTACCAATTAAACCCTGAATGTTTCCAGGTAAACGGAAGAGAGATGTTATTTGTGCTATTCTTCAATCGAATTATAGAAATGAAATAAGCTACTATAAACCTATAGTACTCTGTACTGTTTTACTTTGTTAAAATGTTTGAAAGTCTTTATCTACAATAAGATAATTAATCATATCCGAACTGCAATATCGCCATTTCAGCATAGTTTCCTTGCACAATAGGTCACCACATCCAAATCTGGCTAGTTACTATAAACACATGGCAGCAGCATTAGATAAAGGTGCACAAATTAACGTTATATATTCTGAGTTGGATAAAGTATTTAATATTATAGATTATGGTATCCTGTAACCTATTATGTAAGTTCAAATACTTTAACGTTATAGATAGTTTTGCCCACGAAACGAGACAGAGGAATGTCCATGAAAAACGAGACGATACAAATCTTTCACAATATGCAGTGTTTCCGAAACGAGACACTTTCTGGATAAGGCTTTTTCGAGACGAAACAGTGCAAATCTTGCCTCGTGGGCAACACTATTTATAGAAGCTTCACTGATATTCATTGCCTCGCATTAAAAAAGAAATCGTAACAAGACGACGATTTATTTATGATTTACTGTACGAAGAATTTATTTCAAGAAAATTCGAAATTCGATCAGATATTACCCAAGATCAAATTTAGGATCCCTTCTAATATTTATCAATGACTTATTCAAGAGAAAAAACAGGCAGCCAGCTTCAAGTATTTGCGTATTATTATAACTGAGGATATGAAATGTTAAAAGAAGAGATTAAGGTCAAAATAGCGACGGGAAAACAGACGTTCATAAAAAGAAAAATCGAAAGATGAAGGAAGAAAGAAAATTGGAAGCGTTTGAAATGTGGATATGGAGAAGAATGAAATACATCAGAAAAGACAAGAAATGAGGAAGTGCTAAAAAGAGTAGACGAGAGAGAATCCTGGAGGCAATAAAGAAAAGAAAGAGAAGCTGGATAGGACATTGACTGCGCAGAGATTGTATTCTGACAGATACAGTTGAAGGTATGGTTGAGAAAAAGAGAGGAAGAGGAAGAAGACGAATCCAACTTCTTGACAATATTAAGGAAGATAAATCTTATGTTGAGATAAACCGGAAAATGAAAGATCGTGATGACTGGAGAGGGCTTAGCCTGAACGACCTGCTGCTTTCGGCTGAACACTAATGATGTTGATAATGATTCTATCTGTAGCTTTGATATACATAAAAATACAAGAACGAAGTACTGTAACGAAAGAAATTAAAAACATTAAAATTAACATTAATCAAAATATGTGAATGTTACACAAATGTAAATTGGATGAACAAATAATGTTTTGTACAAATAAAAATTGGAGACTTTAATGGACTATGCTATTTTTGTAAAAATCGCCTTTTTATAGGAATAACAATATGTTCTTAGACCTATAACATATAAGAATCAAAGTCCAAACACATTGTTTAGTTCTTCTATTTGGTGTTTATAAATGTTAAGACGTGTTGCTTTATAAAAAAAAAAAAGGCACTTATTACTCAAGTCTTTAATTCTTATGATAAAGTACAAAGTAGGATTTAGAAGTTAGCAATTGAAGAGCATGAGGGAAACAATGGTAACCAACATTGAACATGAATTGAGATCTTACTTTAGGAAAATTCATTCTGTCTTGCTGACATATGGGACTTCCTATTAAAAAAAAGGGGCCAATATGCCGCCATCTGTTGCTTTTAACTTGAACTCTTTCCACAGTTCAGCTCACGTGAGTGTTATCATTGTATTTCTGTACTCAACTCATTTATTTTTAATGAGGGTTACCATTGTTTTCCCCCTATGCTCTTCAATTAGTGATAGGACGACGTTACGTACCTAGCATAACGTGGAACATTCTAGGATACTGAGACGTAGTGACGTAGAAGAAAACCAACTCACTAAATTTCACATATTGATAACAAGGTCACAGCTGGATGCATGAAAGTTGAAATTAACCTTTTTGCACGAGATCAAACCAATTTGGACGTCAGTGTTGGTAATATTGACAGACAAATCTACTGGCATCATAGTTTCACTAAAAGAAACAATCTCCTTTATAGTATTTTGCTAATATCAAATACAAACTATGGTATAAAAACTAATGTAAATAATTCCGTTTGAACAGTACAAGAAGTTAAAAAATAATAATGTTTCCTATCTCAGTGTTTAAGAAACATGGAGTTAATTAAGAACTGAATGTTCTTCATTTCGTCTCAATGTGGGTTACCTGTGTTTTGTACCACTACGACCAGTTGAGCGTGAACCTTGTGTTTGGTATTTTTATGGTTGTTGAATATGGAAATACTGCTCTTTCCTATGTTTCTCACTTGTTGCGCGCGGAAGCTGAGAGGTCTGGTAGTGGCGGGTTGCCGTAGCCTCGACTGAATGGAACTGCATCCAAACTTGCAGAGGGAAGGGGGGGAGGGGGAGAAAACAACGGTACGCAGCAGCTAGATTCATCTTTTTTTTTATTTTCTTCCTTTTTTTCTAAAAAAAAATGCACCACCATCACAAACACGCTTCAATATTTTAGTCATGAAAACACGATTGTGAGCGAGCGACGACACCAATAGATTTGCAGGTACTTCTCGGACCCACCCACATGAAAGGAATAAGAAAGTAACTTTTCATTAGATACACTTGTAAAAAAGAATATCCAAAAGAAGCAGCGCCTATTGTTATATCAATAATCTCTCTCTCTCTCTCTCTGTGTGTGTGTGTGTGTGTATGTCTGTCAGTCTGTCTGTCTGTCTCTCTCTCTCTCTCTCTCTCTCTCTCTCTCTCTCTCTCTCTCTCTGCCTGTCTGCACATAACTGGACTGAATTAGCTCGATCATCTTTTGAGATAATAATAATAATAATGTTCAAAATAAACTTAACACGACGTACTGAGCTTACCTTTTTTGGTAGCTGACTCCTGCGCCATCTAGTAGGGAACATTCAGGGGTTGTCTTGCCTGCGCCCAACATTTCTGTACACTTCCTTTATTTGCGATACGCCTTAATCCTTCCTGCCCACCACCAGCACTACGGTTTAATGAAACCAACTCTGTACCTGAGAGCTAGAAGCCCGTAAGTTACAAATCCTTGTTTTTTATCAAACGGAAGAAATAACTTCCCTTCATACAGAAACTAAACGGACAAACTACATAACAGACTTTTTATTTAAACATTATTAACATGTTTACAAGGAGGCGCCGTAGCTCAGGCGGTAGCGCGTCCGACTACGAATCGGGCGGCCCGGGTTAAATCCCAGCCAGGACACTGGAGACTTTTCTCGCAGTGTTCCTATGCCTGGCGCTATGAGGTACACTCAGCCTCCTATCAAATTGAGTACCAGAATGTCCTTGGTACTACTGGGCACCTTGGGAAGGTAAAGGCGGTCGAGCGTTGGACTGACCACCCCACCTCACTTTCTACCGTAGGTCAAGAAAATGTGGAGCGCTACCTCCACATCTCCCATGTGCCGTTCACGGCGTATCGCACAGGGGATAGCTCTTTTTTTTACCTTTTTTTTAAAACATGTTTACAACCAGAATCGAGCAACCATTATTTGAGGTCTTCCGAATGCTGTAAAAAAACTGCATTAATCACGTTTTGGTCTAAAATGAACTTACACTCTCAGGTACAGAGTGTATATCTACGTGCCTCCGTTGAAGTTAGCCGATGGTATTAGGTGAAAGGAGCATACGAATCATCCGACACTAACTTGAATCAGGTTAATTTTCTCTTTAGCCTCGTAGTTATAGATTATTTTCACCAATTTTAGGTTAGCAGAAGTACTAAGATCAACAAAAGTCAGTACGATATCAGAAGAACACATTATTTATTTTCATTCTGCTATTTTACATATTTAAACTCAAATATCTCTTAATTAATATGCATGATATCTGTAATAGATATTTGTTTGTAACTTTCTTTCCATTCCTGATATTCTAAAAATAAAAGAAAACTAACTTCAATTCCTTATTTAACTAGACAATCATAGATATTTAAGTAGAGGGTTTCATTTCATAACATTGGCCTTGAAGTCTTGAAATGGAGAAGGCTAATCTGATGCAATGTACCTGCCAGTTTGCAGCGTAATCAGATTAAATATGGCCGATTAAATAGAGGTCTCTGAACTCAAATATGAAGTAAGTTTCTTTGTCTTGCAAACGATATCGAATTGCGAATGTATTTCATATCAATAATATTTTATATTCAACGATATTTCGATTTCAACGATCCAACAGTGTTTCAATATAAACACTGTTTAATATGCGAAAAATATTTGATTTCCAAATATATTTATTATTAATAATATGACATTTAATACCCTACTATTTCATCTTCAACGATATTTCTATATCCCATGGTGTTTAATTAATATTCCATTATGTTTCGGTATCAATGTTTGATTTTCAGCTATATTTCGTTATTTTTATGTTTCATTCAGTGATATTTCGTTATCATTCTGTTTCATTCAGCGATATTTCGTTATGATTTGTTTCATTCAGCGATATTTCGTTATGATTTCTGTTTCATTCAGCGATATTTCGTTATCATTTATGTTTCATTCAGCTATATTCCTAGAGCAGCGGTTTCGTATCCAGCGATATTTTGTACTGTATTTCTTATAGCTATTGAGCTTTATTGTCCTGGTCATGCCGATATTCAATCCGTATGAAAAGCTATTGGCAGAGCTGTGCGAATTCTAATAATACGTCTCTTGATATTTTATCGAGAGAGGAAATATGACGGTCAGCATATCGAATGACACTATAGAAACGAAATATTAGATAATATTTTACTGTTGAACAATGTTTCGATATCAGTGATGTTCGACGGAATTTAATATTCGATATTCCATTTTTTGATGTGCTAGTAATCTTTTATGCGTTGTTAAAATCAAAATTCTGGTTTCACACATCATTAGGTAATACACAATATGTTAGATAATGATACTAACTCTAGAAGGAATGAAAAATGCAGATTTAAAAAAGAATTTGATGACTTACACCATTTGTTACAAATCCCAGATCGCGATCCAGGTAAGGGGATCGTGTGAGTCTGAGGTAAAGTTTCTAGAAGAGACGACTAAAAAAAATGATTATTGTATGTTTTACAGCCTAAACAACACTGGCTGTGTTCATTAAAATGTTGTTTTACTTACTGCAAACTGCGTGCAATAATTGAATAGAATTATGCATTACCAGTACATTCATTTTTTTAAACTTTTATTTCTAAGGTTAATGTAAAGTAACGATCTCCAACAAAAGATGGCAGCACCATCTTTGTATGTCTAATGTATTCTTATCGTTGCACGAAATTTCAATGCTGCTCCTACAAATTCAAGCCTAGAGAGTTCTAACTTTCAGGGAAGAAAGTTTATAACCATGTCAAAAGTTCGATCAATGCAGATTTTTAATTTTCGTTTTGATTGCTGTTGATCGCTTGATTGTTGTTGTAAATATCAAAATTTATAACAATGAAACTATTTCAACAATGAACAAAAAGAAATCAGCACCGATTGAATTCTTAAATGGTTATGAACTTTTCTAAGCTTGAATTTGTAGGAGTAGCATTGAAATTTCGTGCAACGATGAAAATACATTATACATTTACGGAGGCAGTGCTGCCATCTTTTGTTGAAGATCGTTGCTTTACATTAACCTTAATATTTTGTGTATTTCATCGTATCTTGAAAAGTGCTTCACTATTTACGAAGTGACAGTACGCGATATACGTAATTTATTGTAGTTAGTGTCAAAGCTATGTCACGTTAAAATCATTGAAATAATGTTAGATATTTTTTGTTGAGTTTCATCTTTCTTTTAGGATCAGTGATCACTTACGGTATTTTGAATTGCATTCGGGAAAAGGTTGGTAACCGCCGTCATACATCATAGAGTCTTTGCTAAATTACCGTTAGAATTTATGGTGTTCCATGATATTTCCTTTTATATGTTGACAGAAGCAAGCAACCGGCATTAAGGTTTAGAGAGAAGTAAGTACCTTTTGCCTGTCAAATCAATAACAACAAAATGAAGTTTACAGACAATAATTCTTGGTTGTAAAGTGACCTCCATCCATTTTCATAAATCGTCTTCCCTTTCTTTTGAGAGCCATAAAAGTTAGGTGAACGTACTAATACTGAATTCGAAATTAATTTCCTCATTTGGGATTGTTAAGTATGCAAGGAATATTGACAGTGAGTTAGGTCTTAAGTACCTGTGCTTTTATATTCTTGTAAGGAGAACTTTCGTCATTATTAGTGTCATGTGAAAGGAGCAAAAAAGTTGATTTCTTTACACCAGAATGTTATTCATTCTTGGTTATGTTTTTAATGTTATGTTATGTTTTTAATGGTCTAAATAGTTTGTAATTGAAAATGTTATAAAGTTGTTCACTCATTATCACCTTGTTTAATATAAATTTATGAACAACTAAATTTGAGCGCAAAAGCAGTCTTTTGTGTTGAATCATTTAATAATGAAGTAGCTTTTGCATAGAATACATTTGTCGAATTTAAACGGAATTGAAAAGGTGCAACCCTGTGAATTAAATATACTGTATATACAATATATATATTTGACAATTTTTAATTCAAACTCTAAGGAAATAAGAAAAAGATTCGAATTGCTCAAACGTCGAATTAACAAACAAAAAAAAAAAAAAAATTAAAAGAAAATCAATAAAACAAACTCCTGGGCACCTTGGGAGATAAATTCGTTCGAGCGTGGGGATGACCACCTCACCTCAGTTCGTGCTCTATTTCGATAATATCTGGAGTTTCCTCCACATCCTCCATGTGCCGTTCACGCCGCGTGTGCATTGCACAGCAAATAGCCTTATCTCTTTTTTACCTTTACAAGTAAAAACAAAACACATTTAAACGAGTGCAATGTAATGTATTAACATATAAAATCACATACATGTGTAATAATGTTAGTTACCTCGTGATTCTTCTTTGTTTTGGTTTGCTTAACTTTTCACGGTTAACAGAACCTTCAATTTCTTTTATTGAGTGAACTTCAGTGCTGTTAAGAAGACTTTCACATATTTGTTGTTCTTACAAAATATTTGCTGCTGGAGGAGGAGTTTAATTTTGACTTTCAAATTAATTTTTAAGGCCTTTAAGCTCAGGCCGGATGGATGATAATGGGATGATTGGTGAGGAGGAAACGGGAGAACCCCGAGAAAGCCCACGCACACGGTGTTTGTTCACTACAAAGCCCACATGACACGTGTAGGGTTTGAATCGACGTACCCAAGCGCTAGAAATGAGCTATCTAACCGTTGGGCCACCGCGGCCCCAGGAGGAAATTAAGGACGTACATCTGCGGACAAAAGGGGTGGACGGTGGATAATCTCGTCCAATGCGTACGGTATGTATAGTACATCGGGGAAACTAAAATATGCAGCTAACTGTCGCGGGCTCACCCACCGGAAGGTTAATCAAACTCAGATCCCGCGTTCCAGTAAATACGATGGCGGACTTCCTAAATGTAATTACTGGGAGACGCGCAGGTTCGAGTCTTGTTATTGATCCCTGACTCAGTTTTCCTCGCTGTCTTTACTATCCTTGCCCTTAGACATGGAACAAACTTAGACCGTAAAGTTTGAATAAATTAATAGTTGTATTAGTCAAACCACATAAATTTATGACACAATTCTTGTGTTGTATAAAAATATAAGAACTTGTAAGTACAGTAGTCTCTTATTTAAGCGATATTATTCCAAACTGTTCATAAAAGGTTGTGTTGCGCAGGTTTGCTACCCCTATTATCGAATCTAATAGTGTTTTGAAAGTGAAGAAAAATCTCACATCATCATCGTCAGATAAAGTTGTCAGTTTGAATAACACTTATAGTACAAGTATTTTTTTTTTT